>JAIPRL010006938.1:0-25330 GCA_025469235.1 Pemphigus obesinymphae
CGTCGAAATGCGTACTCAAATGATACATTTTAAAACGTTAGTAGATTCCTTAGAACTTTCTTGAGGTATCGTACCAAGAAAATGTCGAACATTATTTCTCATTAATTAAATATTTGTATTTGAAATTAAGAAAATTTTTTAATTTTAAATCACTAGTATTACAATAAAAATTAAAAAAAATTTAAATTTTCTTGGTACGATTCCTCCAAGCATGTTCTAAAGAATACAATAAAGTTTTGAAAATTAAAATCGGAGTAAGCATCGTGTCGGTCTGATGGAATTAGAAACAGTAGTTTTTGACATAATTTACGGCAGTCACGAGGCTCCTTAATAACCGGCGTTATAATTTTTGATTGTTTTACAATCAAAATATTATATTGTATAATAACAGTTGAGGTAATAATTGAAAATGTCACCGTGGAGCTTTGGCGTTGGTATAATATCGATAGAAAATCGGCCCTAGAAGAGACTCTACACACATAGCATTTTCCAGTGTCATTCATCCTTCTACATGGTGCTCATTCCAAGGGGCACGCGGGCACCCGCTCGACTCAAAATATTGAATAAAAGAAAATTGTTTACCGAAAACTTAAGTGTATAACTGACAACTACCTAACTAAAAAGATGCACAGTTCCAAGCGATCAATCATACGCTACAACACGATATTAATAATATAATTAATTAATAATTACCTATTTATTATTTGCGATCGTTGGACGCGCCTGGTATTTTATCGAAAATCTCATTCCGCGGTGTTCCGACTCATCACATAGGAGGCTGTGCTTTATTCTTTCACATTCCTTCGCACTCCACATCTTACGGTCAAAACCACCGATTTCACTGAATGTTGAACGTTGTGAACTACAGCAACTTTTTAGTATAAATACCGTTTCCTCCTTTGGGCCCATAATCAATTAGTCTGTCAAATATGTTGTAATCTTATATTATGTCGCGCTGTACATATTTTATAATACCTATTTCTACTTATAACTGCCCGTTTGGGTGTCAATTTATAATAAATTAATTAATTGATATTAATTTGGGTATTAATACAGGTAGTGAAAATAGATTACGGGCAGCGCGCGACACAGCGGCGGGCACAACTCCGCCGTGCCCGAATCAACCATATAAAATTCTATAATTGTCCCCACTTGTCGGCACGAATTACACGGTGATGCGGGGCATAAACGAATTGTGTCCGAATTATTTTTATTAACGGTCTTACCGTCGTTGTCGTTGTCGTCGTCCATAATAATACACATTACACAACGAACAATATTCGATCATTATACGTTATATTATATTTTAATATCGACTTGATACCTGGTACTTAAAATTCATCTTTTCGGTGTGCTTATTTTTCGTAATTAATTAAATGCAATAAATCAATAGGTATTTGTATATATTCTAATATTAAGTGTACCTATAAATATAATAAATTTAAATTTATAAGCTTTCAAGATTTATTTTATTTTTATTCATTGTTTATATAGGATATAAGCTATATATATATATAGGTAATAGGTATATTAAAAGTTTTTCTTATATAATATATATATATATTATGTCACTAATGAATCAAGGTAAATTTTAAGAATTAAAAATAGAAATCAGGGGCGGTAATAGTGTAATGATCCGAGTAATAAGAAAGGGGTAAAATATTTGTGCCCACCAACTATGAACACCGAGAGCCGACACTGATATGTTGTAAATAAAAATAAATGTTTTTAAAACCGAATAATTTGAACTTGAGCATCATCTTATTATTAAAAAACATAAACTACAACAAAGATATAAAACTAACCCCGAAACTTAATAAAACTTAGACCAACAAGTTGATAAAAAAAATCAAAAATTATAAGCCTTAATATAGAATTTACGAAAAAAAAAAAAAACATATATTATTAAGATAATTAATTATTTTTAAAAATTACTTTAATTATATAATAAACTACTAGTAATTGTTTAATACTGAAGATAAAAACATTGTTTTCGAAATACGTATTTGTTAAATAAAAACAAATTATTTTGTAGAAATTGGGTTTTTATTTATATCTATAAATAATTCTACTAGTAACTCAACACCAAAATATAGTAAAACGTTATAGATGCTACATACTTTTTAGAAATATCAAGTATTTAGACCCATTTTTTTTTTTTTTATACCGAAATTCGAATATAGCCCACAATTAACAAATTATGTTGACGTTAATTAATTTTACATACATTTTTGGGGGAAATTTAAAATCCCTATGACCGTTATCTTCGGAATTATGAATAGATATCAAACCTAAAATTTGCAAAATCCTATTTTTACCGTTTTTATGTACTTTTTCGGCAGTTTTTCCTTATGTGTTAAACAACGATTGAGAAAATCAAAACATGACTTTTCTAAAGTATACCTAACAACTTGTTGAAATTCGCTGTCGGAAAATGAGTAAGGAATCCTACTAGAATTGTTGGTATACATATGTGTTTCATGAAAAGAAGAGATAAAATTAAATTTAGAAAAATCCTTAGAATAAATCTTAGTATACCTGTATATGTACGTATATGTATACCTAGTTATGATATTTGAATAAAAATAAAATGAGGATTTGATGGGTTTGAGCAGTACAAGGTTTAAACTTGGTGGCTGATTCCCTCCTTCCCCCTCATGCTTGACTTAATTCAATATCGGACAGACACGAGCTTCCTTAGCTTCCTTAGAAAAGTCAGTGGCATGAGTTGGTCTTCTCAATTCTTTTGAGCCTTTCCGCTTATATTTTCCATTTTAGAAAGCGTTTTTTCAATATTTGGAGAAAAATACGTCTTTAAGTTATTTTGACTACCTATAGAAAATATCCTAGAATTGGTACCTGAATTGGTCATGTATACCCACTAATTTATTTACAATAATTATTTATAATAATGAAAATGACACTCATCCCAACTTCTAATAAAATTTTGCCCTTATTAAATTCTGTAAAAGAATATTGTTACTTTAAAATTTAAAATAATATACAGTATCCTGTCTGAGGACTGAAAGGACAATAGACCAACTTCCACCATTTCTATCTGAAAAATTTTTTTGGTTTAGTATTTTTTTAACAAATACCTTTAATTCTTATTAAACATGTGTTTTAACATACTTAAGTAGATACCTATTAATTTGCGTTGAATTATATTTTTATGAATATCACACACTTAATTAGTTCCTCAAAAAATAAGTACAATACTCGTTCAAAATATTTTATCAAAATAAAATATTTATTCAAAAGCATGTCAAATTAACACTATTTCCGAATAAAAATTGTTACAAATTGTTACAAGTAAGGTTTGGTTAGATCTACAATTTATCTATAAATTATTATTAGAGAAAAAAAATTGGTTGGAAATATATCTATCTATGTATTTCCTTTATTTGCTCCTAGACACTATATCCACTAATAAATTGAAAAACAAGGTACTCTCTTTTATACAATTCCCTCTTTGTTGGACATTAGTTCTTATTTTCCACTATTCCTCTTTAGTTGCACCAAATATGGATGTAAAATATACAGACAAATAAATCATCAATGCAAATTTTATTTTACTTTTGAGATTTGAACAAATCATATTTACCATCCAGGAAAGGGAATTCACAAGTTACAGGTAAATTGTGTAAAAGAAAAATATATAATTTTGGATCTACTCATTCTTTACTTTCTCTCCTCTCAATCTTCTTCCATAAAATTTACAAAATTTACATAATATTTTTCAGAAAAAATTAATCATTTTTTTTTCAAATCAAAAGGGGAGACCACCACCCTTTTTAGTCAAAGCATGTGTCCCAAAAAGTCATTTCACTGCTACTCAATGTGATATCCCAGTGTATCAATTAAAATTATCCTCTAATTGTAGCGGATAAAAGTACACAATCTAAACAAATAGTCAATAAAGCATAAAGTATTACACACATTTAATTTATTTTATTTAGAAAATCAAAAATATTAATACACACAATAATGTAGTACTTAACCTGTATTACACATAGATTATCTTAAATAAAATAAAAATATTTATATATACGATAGTTTATAAGATGATATTTTGAAGGGTACTTTGCTGGTAAATTTGTGCTTTTGAATTTCTTTAAGAAGAATCACTGTCCTGAAATATATTTATTAAATATTATTTTACTGTATTTATACATGCATAACTGATTAACAAATTTTAACGTAAATTACATTTAATTTAACATTTTAATAACTAACATTTATCGAAAGATTAATAAATTTTTATCAGCAATATTAAATAAATAACAAATTCATTTGAATCTTAGAAACAAGTATGATATACAAATGTTTTGATTTTTGGCTTTTATTAAAAATTGAATACAAAAAGTTACCGCAAAAAAAAATGAAATTTAAAATTCTCATGTGTATTTATTTTCCAATAGAAAATTTTATCAAGATAATTATTTTAAGAAAAAGTTTTTAATCTTTGATAACCATGGTAATAAAAAAAAAAACTAAATGTAATAATGAGTCTAAAAATTTTAAATTTTTTGATAATATTTTTTGTACTATAAATAAATATTTTATATTATAAATTTTTCATAAATGCTTACAAATGTTTTTCTAATGCTAATTATGTACTACAACTGAAGCTCCACTCGTAATTGTTTTATGGAAATAAATAATTTATCATTGCTTTCAATTACAATATATCCACCACCAGTATTTTATCTGAGAAGCAAAGTGCTTTTAAATTAACATAGTTATAATTGATTATTTAATATAATATTGAAAATAACAACACACTCGCCACTATGTTATATCCACTCAATGTGTAACGAATGTTGATTTTTTAGTTTAAATTATATTTTTTTTATGTATAATTAAATTAATAGGTGGGTAATATAATAATAAAACCAGATTAACAATATTGAAATAAAATATTTTTAATTCAAAATTCAAACCAGAAACTAATTCAAACTGTGAAATCATTTCATTTGCTATTGGGACCCTGTGGCGAGAAAAAAAAGTATTTCAAATTTTTGAAATTTATTTTTAATGGTAGACCTATTAAAATGTACGTACCGTTGGATCACATTCAGCACAATGCCATGAGTACCCTCGAACTTTTGGTGATTTTTTTAATGGAGGATCGAGACAAAAAAAATGAAAATTTTTACTGCACTCATCACACCTGTGAAACAAAACATGAAAAAACATATTTATAACATAAATATATATATACATATTATACATTTTAATAGTACAATGTATTGCATATAAATAATAATTAATTATATGTCAGCATGTAATTGCAGTGAGGAAAATTTAAGAGAGTAAAGCTAGGAACATAATATTTTCATGTCACATGCTGTCACATTGACAAAATAATACGGTGATATTACGTTTAGAAACATACTAAGTCATCCCTTGGCATGCTACAGACTCAAAAGATAAAACCAGTCTAATTCTTGTATCATTTGGGAAATTTCTCAAATGCATCATTAAAATAAATAATATTTACAAAATAGAATGTATATATTCAATAAGTTTGTTGGATTAGGAAGAAAAAATTTAAACTGTTTTTGCTCTAATCATTCTTCAAGAAGAAGCTACATACGAATCGAGTAAACGATGAATCGATAAAATTAATAAAAAAAAAAATAGCAGAATTATGTTTAGTTTTTTCCTGACTTTCTTCCATGCTGTTTTGGTCACATCATGGGATCTGTAATTTAACTATACTACCATACAAAATCAACAACTAGATTTCAAAGTTGGACTAATTATTGTAGGTGAAAAAATGTTAACCCTCACAATAGATTAGAGATTATTCAAAATATTTTATAATGGGAGACTATTTATAATCAGTCTGATTTATTACAACAAAAATAAAAATACCCAATTCGAAAATAAAAATGTTACCTAACACTGTACCTACAGTCCCTCATAATTTATTCTATAGTTCAGCTTTTGAATCTAACTCATATTCTAATGAACGAGAAAAGAGATATATATCTAAAAGACAAAAATTTATCTCTTCATTTAGTGCAAGTTTAAACTCAATTTAGCTCACTTTAAAAAAATGATATGAACAAATCTCGTGATATCTTGTATTTATAATTTGATTAATTGTGGATAAGTTATATAAATAAAATAAAATAAAGCTCACTTTCATATTTACAGAGAAATCAAAATTGAAACTTCATAAAAATTATTAAAAAGTTTTACAACAAAAAGTACCAAGGAAACTTAATTTTACCATTTAAAATTATATTATAACTTAGAAAAATTTGTACAAAAATAACTAATAGTTACTGCTAAATATATAAATCAATAAAAATAAACTTTAGTATACATATACGATTCATTTTAAATTAACATTATTATTTTCGCCTTTATTAAATACCTAAAAGTATTATTATTAATGTAGGATGGTAACACTGATTGCATCGAAGCATCTTCCGCAACAGTGGGCATGAGGCGAGGCAGCACCAATGTCAAGAACGATTCTTTGATGCCGGGTTGTGGTTTAGATGACGGGTGTTATGTATGTAATAATGTTGTTGTATTTAATAGTTTGTCTTAATTATTTATTTTACCTTCATTATTTCTTCGTCTTTATTATTTGTTAGTTAAAAAAGAAACATAATCTTAAAATATGACCATATAAATTATCATTTAATAAATATTCATTCAAAATCACACATTAATATAGCTAAAAAAAAAGTGTACTTCTATTAGTTTGATTAAAAATAATACTATAGCGCCCTAACCTCCAACAAAAAAAAAATTCCTGGGTGCTAGACATACATAAAGATATACCTATTACTGTCACTGTATATGCAATGGGTTCCTGCCCGAGGTTAAACTTATCTAGAACAGAATATACATCTACTCAAATAGTACTTACTGCACCATAGTTGAACTAGTTCCAGTTGTTTTACAAGTGTTGCATTTAGGAATCAATTTAATATCTGTCAATGTCGTGATGATTCTAAGAGGTTCCACACTCTTCTCAGGTTTGGGTTTCACAGATGTCTGAGGCGTTTCCTCTACTGGTGATGCAATAAGTAATTGTGAAGATGTTGTTTTAACACCACTAGCACTTGGTACAGATTTTATCTAAAACCAAAACTTAAAAGTAATTTGGAAATTCTTAAAATTTATAATTACTTACAAATAGCTTAATCCCTTGTCGAGGTGGTTCGGTAATTAAATCACTAGTTGGTTCAGATTCCAAAATATTATTTTCTCTATGATGTTTATGTTTCCGTTTACGAGATTTAACACGTTTTGTTATTATTTCTGGAGAATACCTTTCCCTATGTCGTTCGTGTTTTTTTTTCTCTAATAAATAAAAACTAGTTAAATAACATTATAGGTGGTAATATAAGTAGTATAAACTTATACATATTATAATTTTTCAAAAATTAAAACTTAAAAAACATAATACTCACTTGATACACTAGGCAATTTATTATTTTCAGTTAAACTATTGAAATCCTGCAACTTAATTAAATAGGTATTTATAATTTGCTTACTTTTTAACAAATTTAGACTACTTGTTTAATTATTTAAACACCTACGTCATTTGCAATAGATGAAGACCTGTGACTATCTGATATAGATCGTTCTCTCCCTCCATACCTTAATTTCCTTGGAGCATTTGTATCAACTGTTTCTGGTTCAGAATTTGAATTACTATTATCACACTCACTACATTGCCTGAATAATTACAATTTAATAACATAAAATATCTTATTTAAATAATAATAATAATAATAAAGTAAAAATAAATTTTTACCATCCAAATAATTTAGTCTTTTTAGGCATCCTAGTTAGAGGCGGATTTAAACAACCCAGATGATAGTATAAGTAGCATGTGTCACATTTTGCTAGCAAATGTTGATCATTTGTACGCTCACAAATACCACATTTATTATTTAAATCTAATGATGGCTCATTATCTAAAACAATATACAAGCATATCAAAGTTAAATCAAAACAAATAACAAAAAAAAATTTTACCAATGATTCCTGAATTAATGTCATTATGTCTCATTGAAAATCCAATACCAGCTTTTTTAGCAGCAGGAGTGAGAACAGAATTACTTGTACCTAAAATGAATAATATAACTTTAATTAAAATGAATTTCTAAAGTTTTTTAAAAAAAAGGTAAAATGAAAATGTATGTATGAATGGAAATTTAAATTTTACATAGGTATAAAAATAAAATAAATATTTAAATTAAACTAACTATAAGGATAATTTTTTTGACATTCTCTAGCAATTGAATCCACATCTGGCATATTGGCATTAGGATTACCAAAATGTATAACATTATGATATGCTATTATAATATTTCTTAATTCCAAATGTTTTTGTTTTTGAATATCATTGTTATTGGACACCTAGAAAAAAAGTAATTTTATTATAAATTTTATAGTAAAAGATTAAATAAATAATGTGCTTATATTACTTGATTATATTTCTCTTGTACGATTGTTTGTTCATGATGAAGTTTATTGTTTTGGTCGGTAAAATGTTTTAACTGATTTTTTAAATCTGTCAACCTCAAATTTCGATCTAAGAAATAACTTATAAATTCCAAACTACAAAATAAGAAATAAATTCAAGTTCTTAGGAATATTGAAAAATTAATAAAAATAATTAAATTTAACACTCATATTAACCTAAAAGTAGAAGGTATATGCCATTTTTTTGGTACATCACGCAGTGCCTTTATTTGTCCTTCAATGGCCTCATATGCAGACATATTTATACCCATCAGACTGGCTTTTAACCACATAGCTCGACATGCTGAAGCTGAAGTTGTAATAGGACGTGGAACTTTTGATTTAAATGCTATAAATTAATTAATTAATAATTATGTAACTTAAATACAAATGAATAACTAAATTTAGTTGCTTACTCGAATCGGGTATATTGATTTTTTTCATTTGGTAATACTTAGATCGTAATTTTCCAAGTCTTCGTTGATTGCGTTGCCATGTAGGTGATTTTTCAGTAGACTGTTGTTCACGCAATAATTTCATTTGTGATGTTCTTAATTGAAGTGCTCCCCAATTTCTTTTTCTTTTCCTTGAAAAAAAAATTAAAATTAGAAAATAAAGTAAAATTGAATTGAATATGGTAATCAAATATTAATTAATTGAAAAAAACATTTAGGTAAGTACAGCTCTAGCTATTTCATGGTTACCAAAATTCTTATAATTTAATTAATTTAATGAAACAATCCATTTCATAATAAACAAACTCCGGAATAAAAAGTAAGTATACTAACTTTGCTACAAGTTTGTCTACGTGTAATCTACAATGAGCATAAAATGGATCTTGTATGTCAGTTTCTGGACTTGTTGCTTCTGATAAACTGCCTTCTCGTTGAGCACTAAATTATTAATAAATATTATAAATAATTTCATGTAAGACATATATATAGAACAAACAACCTTGGTAGTTACATTCTTTTGTAACCCTTTTAATTGAGGACATATTAAAGATTAAAATTTAAAAGTATCAAACCTTAAACTAAATGTGTTTCAAGAAAGTTATAGGACAAATGGAAAATATTCAAATTAGGATTTATTAATGTAATTTTACAACTTATTTTAATTTTAAAATTAACCCTATAGCATAGTCATGCGTATTCAAATGTCTTATAAAAATAGCATGGACATATATACATTTTTTCCTTCATCTCTGTTTTGCTTATTATAATTGATATTTTGTCTGATTAAATTTCAGTGAAATACCAAAAACAATTTATATACTACTATCTATGAAGCTGGATTCTAACCAAATAATTTATTTTATATTAATATCTATGGTAAACGTATTTGTAAATATACCTGTAATATTCTTTTTTGTGTTATTGTCTATGCTAGTGTAGTTCTAAAAAGCTCAACAATATATGTATAATACTTCGATCATTGTTATCAAATAAATAAAAAAACGTTTCAAATTAAACTTTATTAATTTGATTTTTTGTTTACACACATATATAATTAAATATAAATGTTTTTGTCAAAATATTAGAATAAAATTTAAAGAAATATTCTATAGCTTCTGGACTATCCCTCCCTACATATATGGGGGCTTCAACAAATTTAATATAATAATAAACTATCCTATACAAAGACTAAAGGAACAATTAACTAAACTAACTTCCACCTTCTATACTTCCACTTCTGGATGTCTTTTTAATTTTATTTTATTTATGGGAGACATTTTCCGTTGTATGGTTCTTTAATGTATATCTTTAATGCTTATTCAACTTCAAAAACACCAGGTTAATGATACAGATTTAATGTTTAAATTACCAAGATTATAATGTACATACAGTGCTTGATTTAAAAAATTGGTGAACAAAGCAACAACTTTATCAATTATATACATATATTATGGTGTAAATGATTTTTTTAACCCCTTTAATTAATTTAATTTCCAATTCAAGCACTGTGTATATCATTTTTCTATTTAGTATTTAATATTTATTTATTATACCAAGTAACATGAAAATTTGATCGACACATCCCAGCATCACATGCAATTGTTACTCCAGTACACATAAATCTTACATCCTTGCACAAAGTACAAGTTTTATTTCCCCATCGAGGTGAAGTATTTGGAAATAATATAACTTTACTGAGACTACTGACTTCACCAAATGTTATACCATGGATGTAAAGAGCACATACTAAATGTACCCATTTCCCACAATCAGTCTCTTTAAATATTCCACCTAAAACAAAATATTTAGAATGAAAAATTGTATATTAGTATTTATTAAATAATACATAATAATTTACAAACCAAAATTGGGACATAATTCACAAATTGGATTTTCCACACCTGCTTTACAAGCTTCACAAAACCATGGTTCCATAGAACATGACGAAACTGATGAGCTAACACTTGCAGAATCATGTACACCATAACAACCTAAGAATTATAATTGTATTTTAAATCTTGTGTACTTTAATATTACTTTAAATATTTACCTTCATGAACGGATATACCACATTCATCACAATCGATTAACTCATTTACATCATCACTAGTATCGCCTAAACAAATACTGCATATATGAATTTTATCTACGATTTCTTTTAAATTAACCTAGAAATAATTTAAAATAGTAAATAAATTATCCAAACAATAATTCAAAATTATACTTTTTTTGAATCATCTGGATTAGTTGTTACAACACTCGTGTCATCAGCAGTTATATTATTATTATACCCAATATCATCTTCATCTTTGTCAGCTTCTTGATTTTCATCATCTTTTTAAGAATAAATAAATAATATATATAATATAAATATATGAGAATATTAAAAATTATAAGTTTGTTGTTTAAGAAAAGTATTAATCCTAAAAAATAATAAAAATTTCAACTTTTTATAAAAATGTAGTAGGTGTCTATTATGTACCTTATAGATTTTAAAAATATAAAATTTGCAGAGAAAATAAGGAGCACATTAAAAAAATTCACCCTGTATATTATTATATATATGTGTACATATATAAAAAAGGTTTATAATATACCTAATATATTAAATAAATATTTAACAAACCAGTATATGTGAAATATGAAGCTCTATCAGAATCTGATTCACTATTAACATAATGGTCTTCAATACGAAAATCACTGTCAGATGAACTTTCGCCTTCAATATCATCTAAATGTACCAATTCTGGGTTAGATGGAGGTTTGACTTTTCTTTTATTAGGATCACGTTCCACTGTAAATATAATTTAAAGTTTGATTATGTTAAATTGAAACCTTACATTTAATATTAGGTGTTATTAAATAAAGGTGTTATAAGCTAATTAACTTTATTATTACATGAAAAATTTATTTAAATACTAAAATAATATATTCACAGTTGTAATCTTAAAAACAAAATTTGTAAAACCTATGCATTTGTCTATAGGTATATGATATAATATATACCTAGTATAATACAATTGCCTATATTATTTCATAGGTATATTTCTTTCAAAATTTATTTTAAAACTATTGATTAGTCATCTTCAACTATAATATAATATAATATACAGATAGGTACAATCATATAAATATGTATAACCCACACAATTCATCTTGAACATTGGCGACTGTTACATTTTTCAAATTTTATTTCACAATAAGCTCATAATATGTATTCAAGCCCTGTCACTCGCATTAATTTTTTTAAGCTGGCAGAACCTACGGAAGAAGTAGTAGCGCTAGGTACATCAAACTAGTATTCTTGTATACCCAAGTTTTTCGACCCCTAATATGTGACATAGGCCAATGGTCAAGATTAACCGTGCAGGTTATACCTATAAAAAAGGTTAGTTACTATTTTTAAATTCATACCAATTTCAAAAATACAGCTTTCAAGCTACACTTTAGAGCTTTATTAATACTATAGTAATAATTATATTGGTAGTTATGAGGATATTGTACATGTACTTTTGTCATGTAAAAACAAGGTTGTATACAATGCACAATGCAGTAGGTCCACAATTATCATAGAAATATAGTTTTGTTATCAAAAGAAAGACCATTTTTACTGTGCTTCCTCAAAGAGCTTTTTTTATAACAAGCTTAAAATATTACATAATAAAAGATACCTACAAATAAAAATACAAAAATATCATATTTTTAAATATAAATGTTCTATTAAAGGTGTAATCGAAAAAAATTTGTCTGAAGAGCCACGGTTAAGGCTATCCTCGTTGAAAAGAATTGTTTAAGTGGTTAATTGAGAGAGCTGTAGATATGTAGGCCGAAGGGCAATTTCTATACCTAATATTTTATTAACAGATAGGTATTGTAATTATCACTCGGTCTATTTAACAGGCAACATAGCAAAACCACACTACACAAAATTGAAATTATTGTAATTCAAATACAATTAAAGTTTACACAACAATTATCAAATTTAAATAAAAGAACTTTATCATGATATTGAATAATGTTTTCTAACCCCAAAATGTCAATATTGAAGAGAAATGAACATTTTAAAAATGATTTTATCTCTTTAAATAAAAATTTTTAACTCTAAATTTAACCAAATGTCCACAATTAAAATCCAGTGCAAGTACCTAGCATGATTTTAGATTTTAAGCGGAATGATTAAACTAAGTTTTATTACGTTCACTTTTTTTTTCTATGAACAACTTTACGACCAGAAGACTTAATTCAATCATTACATGTGTATCCATTTTCTAGTAGAATATTTAATCGAGATTGTACTTTGGACACATAATTTTTAAATTAGGTAATTCAATAAACGCAAAATCAAAAACTACCAAAAAGTGACGAAAAATAGTGATTTTATGAGTCTAATTATTTAAAATTTTTACAGAATACTCTCGGGAATACCTATGTATTTTATTATTGTATTGCTTAGATAAAATTTTTAAAAAAGAATACTCAAATTTTCGAAAATCACACATTTTTTAATTTTTATCAGAACACTGGTAATATACCTACACCAAAACATATCTCGAAATTGTTTTATAAAAATAAACAATTTACCATTACACTCCACCACTAGTATCCTACACGATAAACTAAGTGCTTCAATCCCTTACTGAACAATTTTTTCTAAATTGCTTGTTATGGATGGAGGGAAATGCGGGCATAACAATTAATCATCTCACACCACACTAAATGATAAAATAAGAAATTCACATAAACTGTACATACTATGAAAACTTCTTTAAAATATAACCAGATTTCTTATTGAAGTATGTGCATTTTAAAAGTGTTTGCAATTTATTTAGTGTTTCATAGTTATAAAAACTACCTATTCACTTAATTTCGTATTCCACTATATTAAAATTGTGTTTGGCAGAAACACCACAAAAATATGAAATATATCCAGTGGTGTAACTAACTCTAAAATCTTGGGAGGAAGGTGGCTCCGCCGTAATATTGTTTTATATTGTACGTCTAATTATTTTTGTAGCAGTAAATAATTTTGAGGAGGCTAAACCCTACAAGTCGCCCACAGCCCTCCTACCTAGTTGCGCTTATGAATAATAGACGAACGTGAAACGAATACAATTTGTGTATCCATTGAAGTTACCTGGATTTCACAACTTATACTACCACATATATACCAATTACTATCCTAAGAATATTGTTTTTTTTTTTTTTTTAATAGGTATGTTTAATTTGTTTTAAAATTAATATTTAACTGTCTAGTGTTACTATGGACCATGTAACAAAAGCGGATTGTCACTCCCTGGATCCTTGCCCCTATTCCCGCCATGAACAATACAAAATGGTTGAAAAACGTTCTAATAATTATATTACTCGTTAAAAAAACTTTTGATGCTTCCAACACAAAATCAAATTAAACACTCGACGTAACATGGATCTTTACGAAAAAATAAAATACGAAACATTAATTCGTAACCCAGACTTGATTACATTAAACACGGTGAGTAATATCACACGTAAACTATCAAAGTTCCGATCGGAAAGTGTCGATATTGTTGAGCCACGGAAATACAATAGGAGATAATATGGGTAGATGGGAAGTTGGGCGGGTGATACAGGGACATAATCACCGGAATACTGAACCGAACAATACAAATACGATTACGATAACATTGGTAAACTTACTGTTGTTTTTCGGGATATCTTCTTGACGTTTAATATTCTAATGTGTAATTATATATCATTCGTTGTGTGACATGAATTGTTATGATACTATTGAATATAGTCGTTCGTAAATTGATACATTTACACGAAACCGATAAGCATCATACACAATGTACAAATGTACCTATTGCCAATAAACGTTATAAATAGCTTACGGTTTACGAAAATCAATAAAACTAGGTGAATTATCTACACAAATCGCCGAACAACTTTACTATAACATGAACCAACGTATATGTCACATGATGCCGGGCCGACGGACACGATGGATTAAATATTGTATTAATGTATCTCTATGATATAGTGTATTGTATTTTCAATGTAAATTATATCATTTTAACCAGTATAATTATACCTATACCTATACGTCAGAATATAAAAACTTAAAACAAGAGACGGGATACAATACGGAATACAGTGCAGCCAAACAATAATTTCGTTGTTTACGCGTCGAAAATATTGTATTTCGTTCGTTGTGCGGCGGTGATCAAGACATTTTAGACATTATAAACTAATTATCGCAATTAAAAGTTTTTTCTTCAGAGATCAGTAGAATTAAAAAATATTCTCAAGTATTTTACGACAATTTTACTACAGTTGGTTCAGTTGTTCAGTTCATTATTCTGTGGTTGATCAACACTGTTGACCCGTAATCTTTAACGATAACACGAAAATGTTATCACCATTTCGTTGTTTACAAAATCAAAAATTTGTAAATAAGTAAATACTAAATAGAAAACATTTAATTAATTAGTACTTGTATTTCATTTATAAATTTGTCCGTTTGGCCAATTTTAATAATAAAAATTTTTTTAAAAAAAAAATGGGAGAAATCGAAATAAACTATGGTTCGACGTTACCTACCGAATCCTTAAAAGTGATCGCAGAAAGTGTGGGTATTGGCAATTTATCCGACGATGCGGCTAAAGAAATATCCGATTCTGCTACTTACCGCTTGAAATTAGTGTTACAGGTATATGTGTTTACAAGTTTTTTTTATATATTTATATAGACAGGTTTGATATGTAGACTGAAACTTCTAAATATTTTATGTTGATCATATTGATTAATGTTACACACATATATTTATGTATACCGAACGTTATTATAGTACCTACTATTTGTTTATAAGGAATCTGTAACATCTTCCATTGATATCATTACATTTCACTCTTACAAAATAATGATTAGGTAATAAATAAATTAATGTATAATTTTGTTTAGGAAAGCAAAAAGTTCATGGTACATTCAAATAGATGCAAGTTACTGTCTTCAGACATTGATAATGCTTTAAAAGTATTTGGTATTGAAGTAAGTAACATTAAAAATTGTCTATATTCTTGTTTTTACTGGCAGAATAATAATTTGGATTCTAAATCAGATTGGGTAACAATGAAAAATAGTAGTCTTGTGCAGGTCAATTTTAGGCTTTTTTTAATAGTATAAATATTTGTATAGCTTTAAATTGTAGGTGTATAACTCCTAAATTTATCACAGTATATTCCTTGCTTTACACATAATTTTTATCTCAATTATAATATTTTCTTTTGAATTTTGGTATTTATTTCACTTAAATGATAACACATATTATGTTATATAATGTGGTGTGGTGAAAAAAACAAACACTATTTTCAAATACAATGTAATAGATAATACCTACCTACCACCAATTAATTATTATAGCTATATCACAGAATAAGTTTAACTTAATTTAACTATTTGAACTAAATGTATTTAACTTAATCTGTAAAAATTATTTATAAAATTATAAAATGGATTTTATTCTAGAAAAACTTTGTTTATTTCTTATTCTGTTGTCTGTTATGTTTGTTAGACCTTAGTAATTTAATTATTAAATTTTAAAATTAGCTGTCATTTACTACATTTACATGCAGTCGTTAATCCGCATTAACTTAATGCACATTAGGGTTCGAGTAGAGTAAATATTTCAAATAAAAAACGCAGAAAATTAGAATAACTATGATATCTGATAAGTAATAACTGATAGCATAATCACTGCAAGTCATTAATGCACATTTAAGTGTTTACATGTATTTCTTAATCCGGGAGTAAGAGTTAATTAGATTTGATGAATCAAATTAAATAATAAATGTGCATTAACAACACGTTTATATGCACCCAACTCCCGGATTAAGTCAATGTGCATTAATGACTGCATGTAAACAGAGTAATTATAAATGTTCACTAAAATGTTCAATCAATCATAAATATTTTATTGCTAAAAAGTCAAATTACAAAAATGTAAATGTAATTTGTAACTATAATAATAAAATTCATTATAGTGGGACAGGTACTATTCTTTATTTACATAAATCATACTACCAACTTAACTAAATAAAAAGTAAAACAAATTGGGTGAAACATCCAACTAAATAATCATAAATAGTATACGTACCTACATAAAATAAATTAAGTTCAATTTATTCTGTGATATAGGTATATATTATATATTATATAACTATAATAGGTAATTATACTGTGTTCAATAAATTACTTTTAAAAAGTAATTCAATTACATTACAAGTTACATTAAATAAAAGTATTTCAATTACTTATATCTAATATACTTTTAAATTACTTTACTAAATTACCTCAAAAGTAACAATGTTACTTTTTTTAATAAAATGGTAGTAAGAATGTCACTTATATTTACTCGGCTGTTGATAATTAAAGTCATAGTCTGCAGACATTAAAACTTTTCCTGATTTATCATACATCTTTGCAAGTACATATACAAAAAAATTTTGAATTTCCAACTTTATACATGCCCACTCCCTTGTAACTAATGCAACTATCAGTAGCAGCATTTTTTAGTAGAAAAATATAAATATATATTTTCTATAAACACAATAATAGTAAATAATAATACCTAATATAAATAATTAATGTCATAATTAATATTATTAAATAAGATATGGATAATAATCTATAAATAATCATATGTTATTCAGATTTAACAATACATTTTAATGCCTGCCATTAATATCTCTATTAATAATAATATTATGAAAAAATTTGGGACAAAAAAATATTGCTTAATACAAATTATTTTGAATTATTAATTTAAAATATTGTTACTTGAAATAATAAATAACAAAATTACTACTCCATTACTCAAAAAAGTAATTGCATCACAATGACGTGTAACTTAAATTATTATCCAATACTGTATATATACATTCTATTTGAAAATAGTTTTTGTCCTTTTAGGGTTTTCTAAACATAAGTTTAGACACCTTATATTTTCGTTTTGTCCATAGTTGCTAGTACATATTTACGATCGTTGATTTGGTTACTAGGGAAGTAAGTATTATTCGTTTTATAATTTTTTTATTACATAGTTATGAGGAACATTGTTGATTTGGTTAATGTTACTAAGAAGATAGATATTATTCATTTATATACGTAAATTTACCTACATTCAATTTCATAAAATAATGTTTAATAAATAATTATAATTATTTTATTAAATGAGTATGATTATTGAGTAATCTACACTGTAAAATGTTGTTTTAACAAACTGTAATTGTTTTATTTTTTAGCCTATATATGGTTTTCATTCTAAAGACCATATACCATTCAGATACGCATCTGGCGGTGGACGAGAATTACATTTTATTGATGACAAAGATATTGATCTTATTGAATTTGTAAATGCTCCTTTAGCTAAGTTGCCTTTAGAAATCAGTATTAGATGTTAGTTGAACACTTGTTATATGAGTTTTATAATATACCCAACTAGCAACTACTTAACTTTTAATCCAATTATAGGTCATTGGCTTGCTATTGATGGAGTTCAGCCAACTGTACCAGAAAATCCTCCATCTGTATCCAAGGATGTTCAAAAACTTGAGTGTGTAGATCCTTTAAGCAAATTAAAAAAACCCATGGATAAAGAAGTTTCTGGACGACCAACTACTGGGTAAGATATTTTAATTAAACATGTTTTAATAATATATTTAAATTTATATGCATTTATTAGAAAAGCTCAAAAGTTACGCAATGTTGAAACCGTTCATGTAAAACAGTTAGCTACTCATGAATTATCGGTTGAACAACAACTTTATTATAAAGAAATTACAGAAGCTTGTGTTGGATCAGATGAAGGTCGACGAGCTGTAAGTATTTTAGTATACACATATCTATAGAATATGTTAAATTTTTCGCAGTTATTTATTTATTTTGAATGAGAATTATTTTTTTAAAAATAACATATGTTCGTATATTACCTATGTAATATTATAGTACCTATATGATCCAATTAATTATTATCAATAAATGTGGCATAGTGATCTAAGTGCCAAAAACAATTGTTTTGGGAAATAAGAAAAAACTATCCCATTTTACATACAGACAGCTCCATTTTTTGGCATTTGTTTCATTGAATTAAAAATTATTTTTGGAGTTCTTTTGCACAGCATTGGAGAGGGTATAGATAATTTTGGTGTACAAAACCTTATTTACCACAACATCTCTATAACTATTCCCAATACGAGAAAGAATATTTAGTATCTAACATAGCCGTTTTTCAATATATTAATTTTTTTTTTTTTTTTTTTTTTTAATTTATAGGTACTTAAAAATAATTTAAAAAATTTTGATTTTGGATAATTAATAAAATGTATTTAAATACACGTAATTTTGAAAAATGTTTTGTTATAAATTGATTTTTATTTTCATCTTTACATACATAAAAAAAATAAAAACTATTCTCATTTTTCTTATAATTTTCTGCATAAAACCTCTCAAAAAATTGTATTTTAAAAATGTTTACTTGAATTTTAAACAATTTTATATTCTGAGTGTAATGATGAGTGTATTAGTTTTACAATGATATATTTTATTATGTATGTATACACTTTTTTGGACAGAAAAAGTAAAGTAAAAGTTTTCTTGTATCAGATGCAGGTTTGTATTGTCAGCATTACCCCAAATTACACAATATAAAATACGGTGTATGAAAATAAATAATGACACTCTGTATACCAATATAGCATTTTTCAACTATGCCAAGGTAGCTGGTTGGGAACCGGTCACCACCGACTCAAAGGATTACGCTCTAAATGTGCATGGAGTATAGTTGATATTTTAGCTGGTCATTTTTTAATTTCCTAAGTAATTAGTGCAATGAAAAATTACTTTTTATAAGGGAAATAATATGAAAAGATGATATAAATTTAAAAAAATAACAAATAAACTAGTCATGGTTACCGACCATATAGGTGAAATATAATATTTATAATTACCAAAAAATATTATAAATTGAGGAAAATGAAAATGCCAGAAATTTGTAATTTACACAAAATATTTACTATAACACTATGCATATTTATATCGTAAATTTTTATTTGCCAATATAACTATTAGTAATATTCATGTTATATACAATAAAACTTCGTTCAGAATAGTCTTATTAAAAGAAATAATTTATCATTGTTTTCAAATTCAATATATCCATCACTAAAAATAAAAATATTTTACCCAACGAGCTTCCACCTCCTACTGACCACTTTTTTTTTTTTATTCAAAATAGATTAAATCAATTTGTAAACTTCAGTACTAAAATTTTTTATTGAAAATAAATGTATTTGTTACCTAACAGAGAATAAATAGATCAATTACATTTATAGGAAGCTTTACAAAGTTTAGCATCCGATCCGGGCCTTCATGAAATGCTACCTCGCATGTGCACATTCATTGCAGAAGGAGTAAAAGTAAATGTTGTTCAAAATAATTTAGCATTACTTATTTATCTAATGAGAATGGTCAAAGCCTTATTGGATAATCCAGCACTTTATTTGGAAAAATATGTAAGTCCTGTAAAATAATATTATAATAATATGATAGTATTTTATTATTTTATACATTCTCAATTTAAATATGTCATATAATATATATATATGTGTAATATATCAATTTTTAATTATATTTTAGTTACATGAAATAATCCCTTCTGTTGTCACTTGTGTTGTGAGTAAACAATTATGCATGAGACCAGAAATTGACAATCATTGGGCCTTACGAGATTTTGCGTCACGTTTAATGGCACAGATTTGTAAAATGTTTAATACACCAACAAACAATGTACAAACTCGTATAACTAGAGTATTTACAAACGCTACTAATTCGGACAAAACTGCTCTTCCATCAGTGTATGGTGCACTCGAAGGTAATTAAAATTAATATACTTTATTGTAATTTAAAATAAACAAAACTTTATATTTTAGGATTAGCCGAGTTAGGAACAGAAACAATAAAAGTCTTTGTTATTCCCAGAGTACGCATGATATCGGATAGACTGGATTCACCGGAAGTAACTCAAAATAATGTTGATCGAATATCCGGAAATCAAATTAAACATTTACTTTGTGTAATTCTTTAACTAAACTTTAATAATAATTATTCATAAATATCTATAAAAGTTAAAATTATTTTAGAAAATATTGACTCCTGTATTAAAATTAACTCATCAACCACCAGACAATTTAGAAGAGTACAAAAAAGAATTTGGATCTGTTGGTGCACAATTACATGCTGCCGTGTGTAAAGCACGTGTAACAATTACTACCCAAAGTTCGAGTAACCCATCTGTAACACAAACAAGTAAAATTTATACTTATAATATATAAGCTTATATTTGTTTTAATTTTACATTTAATTTTATATAGACACACAATCTAGAACAGCTGTTGGTCGACCAATACCAACTACAACAGTAAACACAGGACCTTCTCAAAAATATGTTCTCATGTCCCAGCGACCAATTGTCTCACAAGTAAATTACTTTCTCAATTAATTAAAATATTTGACTAACCCATTTATTTATATTTTTAGAATACATCAAATAAAACCATTTACATTTCTCAGCAAAATATTAAATCAGAATTTCAAGATCCTAGTAATTAATTAAATGTGAAGTGTGATACACCTACATATATTTTAAAAAAAAAATTTTTTTTGTATTATAATGCATATTTATTAATTTAACAACTGTAAATATTTCAAGAAGGGTAAAATAAATCTATATATATTTTTTTAATTAAATAATAAATAGTGACATTTTCGTGTGAAGTAATAACAGAAACATATTGTATTAATTGAAATTCTGAACAGAGTTAGAGTTCTACAATTATTTATTTTTTTGTCTGTGATAATATGAAAAAAACTAAAATGTGTTCCTAAATTACAAGGACGGAAAGTATAAAAAAGAAAAAAAATGACATTTTAAAAAAATCCATTTAAAATTTAAAGGTAAGTACTTCAAATTATTGATTTATTTATTTATTTTACAATTGTATATAGGTATTATCTAGTGTAATGTGTAAAAAAAACTTATTGAAATATAATTTAAAAATTCACTTTTCATATTTTATTATAAATAAATTTTTAAAAAAAATCCAATCAGTAAATCAGTAATCAGGATATAAAGACTGCTCGTTGGATAGGATACTGCTGATGGATATATTAAATTTCAAAGCATAATAAAACAAATCTAAGAGAAGCTTCAGTGTGTATAACATGAATATTATTATTATATAATATGGGGTTGATATTTTACATAGTATTATAATAAATATTTGGTGTAAATTTCAAATTTCTGGCGTTTTAATTTTCTAATTTATATTAATTTTTGTTCTTTTTGGTCCTTTCCGTCCAAAAGTCTTATACGTACATAAAAAATTTAAAATAAAACACATCATTATAAAACTAATACATACTTGATGATAATCTAAAATATATTGTATAATAATTATTTGAATAAAGACCATGTTATAAATAATATTATTTATTTATTATGCTTGCTTACTATTTTATGGTGGGAAATGTACTATACTCTCTGTCTTAGATAAAAGTAAACCCCATAAGGAGCCATAAGCGTACTTAACATAATACGCCGTTCTGCGGCCAGAAGCATCTACTGATTCAACAACTGCTGAGCACTTAATTTTATATGTTTAACGCTGAAGTGTTTTTCGCAATAATTGACAGTGGGGTGATCTGACCAAAACTAAATGAATATCATTATTATTACATTTATTATTGTGAAACTTTTAAGCTTCCTCTAAATAACAATTTTTATCTCTACTTAATTAATATTAATTTATACTATAGCAGCCTATATTCAGATTAAAATGATAAAAAAAAAACTGAATATTTTTTTATGTGAATTATGATTTGTTTTATTTTACAAAAATAAAAAATATTACAGAATAACAATATTATGTATTAATTTACATACAACAGATAAGCAATAAATTATATTTTATTATAATTTTTCAATAAGTACAATAAAACAAATATTTATACAAAATTTTTGTTCAGTTTATGTTAAATCGTTTAGAAACAAATTATACAGACCTTGGAATAAAAAGTTCAAAATATGAAGCTGAAAAAAAGTTCATTTTTTTTTTTATAATAATAATGTTTTTTTCCAAAAATTTTAGGAAATGTTTACTTTATTTGATAAAAATATAAAATTAATTCAAGTTAATGATAATAATTAAATTTGATGTAGTAATATTATTGAAATTATTAGATCAATTTTGAAAATGAACTTGAACGAAACAAATTTGTTTAAAAAATATTAACTATTGAAATAGTTCACTATTTTATTGAACTTTCTGAGGTCTGAGTATTTATATATATATGTATATATATTACTAAAACTAGTGGTAATAGATATTAATTGTAAAAAAAGACATAAACACAGTTACAATTAAATAATAAAGTACAAATGCTTTATGATAATTTTGAACAAATAATACTTAAAATTTAACACTTCTGATAGTAGTATACCAGTACAGGTATCTGTATTTGACCCTGCATAAATGTAAACTTATTAACCTAACCGTTTCCTAAACTGGGGTCTGCCAACTCAACAAATTAAATACAAATATACATTTTTTGTAGTAATTTTAATATAATGTCCACAACCATTTTTCCTATCTCTAAGGGGTTGAAAGAAAAGTTTAGAAAATGCTGACGTTTTACTCATTATCATTATTTTAATAGAAATAACATAAATCGTATATACCTATTTCATAATTATTGTTTAATAAACTTTATCAATAGAAAAAAGTTACAAAATATAAAATTAATTACAATTCTACTTTGTTCTCTTTGTTCGGACATAATTGCATGACTTTAGTACAAATGGAATAAACTGCATGATTGTCATTTTCAGACTGAATTATATTTATGAGATCGTCTTCGATGTCATTAACTATATCCTCGCAATAGTATTGTAAGCTTTTGTTCAGATCTGAATCTTGTACAAGGTCCACCTGACTTACCAACGGGTTCATTTTGCCGTCCATCAACAACGGCAAAACTATCAATGAACCGTTATTTTTAAACGTAGCACGTACATAATCGTCCATCTTTCCGCACACGGAATCCATCAGTTCGGTTAGGTAAATCTGCGTCCGAGCTAATGGAACGGTACGTTTCTGTTGATCGCCATTGCCGTCCAGTCGAGCCTTGGCAACTTGGACGACGCGCGACGGATCCACGGAACTGACGTTACGTTGGACTTCCTCGACTAGACAGCGACACACTTCGCATTTTAACTGCGTAGTGTCGATGGTGGCCATACACGCCGGCATTAATAATGCGAAAAGTACGTAAAAATAATGTTGGAAAATCATTGTCAAAATAATGATAATTGCTTTTTTTTTAAAATAACGTTTTTACACCGATTGAGCTAGTGAATAATATAATGAGTGCAGTATTTTTCTTTGTTGACACTATATTGTAGTTAACATAAAAACGAAACACAAATAACCACTAGCCAGCAGGTGCTACTACACACCCAAAGATTTAACGTTGTGAGTTGTGACGGTAAAAATGCAGGAAAGTCCTTATAATATTTATCCTTGTCCAGAACAAGTTGTCCTAGGTGTGATCAATTCAAATATCACAGATAACAGAATACTGAACAGTTGTATCTTCGCATACAATTTTGTACTCGTTATCGGTATTCTGAATAATATTTATTATCATATTTTAGTACGGCATAATATAATTTTATAATCTGCCAAACAGCTGTGGTACCCCACTCCTCGGGCCTGTCGTGGCAAAATTTAATTTACGAATCCACTATCTTATTATATTATTATAGGTAGATTACGGCCCAAATACGACATCAATGACGTTAAAATGAGAATCGTGGCGTTTGGGTTTAGTTTAGAATTTAAACGCTCATCGTCAAATTTAAAGAACGGAATATTTTCGAGGGCGTCTCCAAAGCCTTTTTGTGAAATATCGTCTCGTTCAAAAGTCACGACTAATTAAAAAATAAAAACGTTGCGACTTCTTTGTTATTTAACGTTATAACGGCAAAGGCTCCGAAGTGGTGCCCTCAAAATTATTCAGGGCCGTATCTAGGCACTGGCAAGAGGGCTTTTGCCAGGGGCGCAATAATACCAAAGGCGCAATTTCAATGAGGGTCCGCCTCAATTTACTGATGATAATTTTAGGCGCCGTGCATCAGGGAAAACTGAGACAGAGTGAGCGTTTCCTTAATAATTTTGAACAGCAAAAAAACAAAATAATTCTTTCAACTTTCCTCCGAAAAAAATACTTCAATTGAAGGGCTCCCTGCAACAACAGGGCAAGTTCATTTTTTTCGAAAATCAGTT
>JAIPRL010006939.1:0-25325 GCA_025469235.1 Pemphigus obesinymphae
CAAGGGAGAAAAAATCACATAATAAAAATAATATACTGGTAATTAATGTACCTAGTACCTATAATATACTTAAATAATAATAATTATTTATAATTAACACGTTGACTGCCACGCCTTTTTCAGTGTATTTGCTAAATGGACCACAATATTTTTTTTTCACTTTTAACCTTTTAATATTTTAATAACTTTTAATATTTTTGCCGTAATATATAATAATAATATAAATTTGTTGTCTCAATAATAATAATATACGAAAAAAATCACATAATAATAATTAATAACATAATTGGTAAAAAATTTCGGACTTTTACTAACACTGATGGTTTATCCTAGGATTTACCAAATCTCGTTTGTAAAAGTCCGAACTACAAAAATCATTCGGGGTTTGACCAAACAATTTTGTATATCCTAGGTTTTACCGAAATCAATTGGTAAATGTCCAAATTTCGGACATTTACCAACAGTAGTCGGTGAAACCTAGGATTTACCGGTAAATCCTAGGTTTAACCGGTATTCGTACTTTTACCGTAACATATATATTATAGCTAACCCAGTTTTATTTGAATATCATTCGTCCGTTAGTTTATCGATAAAATTTTATTAGCTGTCGACGTCGAGACTGACATTATATTTTTATATTATTGTGTATATAAGTAGGTAATATATGACGTAGGTATACGGTTCGAAGTAATAAAAATGATACTTCAATTTAAACTCAATATTATTAGGTAACCATTTAAAATCGATTAAACTTCAGCGATTCCAAAGAAAATAATATTTGCAAAGAACCACGTGAATTGTTTCACTGTTATGCGTGATTCGTTCAAAAAGAGGACAAATGTACCAAAATTGCCGAATTTTCTTAAAAATATTGCACCGTGATATTATTGGGTGGGGAGTGAGCATTGTCCTTTAAAATTATAATATTACTAGATTTATTACCCATTGGTTATACATTTCGAACTATATAGATGGATTTTTCTTTAAATTTAAATTTCCACGCTTTTATCATGCTATAATAAATAAATTGTACTAAAGGGTATCCACACCACACGATTCTAAGGAATATTATTTAACTAGCTTCAATGCAACATCTGTAACTGTGTGAGCACTGTGATTGTAATTTGAGAGAAGTATGTAATATACTTAATTTTAAATCAAAAACGTTAAATATTTTAAACTAAATTAGTAAATTTTTATAACACAGTAGAAAGTCGAGACAATATTATATAAGTTCCTATCATAAATATATCATTACTAAAACTATAAAAATTGTCAAAATTTAGTCATGTGAGACAATGATACAGTATCTATGGCCCTTATTTATATATTTGACGAATTATTAATAATTCAAATATTTATATTTATATTTATATTAATAATTAATATAATTTTTAAAATTATGAATTTGGTATGAATGTCAATGGAAAAACCTGATTTTATTTTATGTTATTTTTTCATTTAATTCATTGCATATCCGCTACGTTATTCAAAAATTATTTACAAATATGTGTCAAAACACTGGCCCGTATAGTCTCATGCCTATACGTGGTTTTGTGTGGTTGTGGTATGTCGGGTGCTCGAGATTTTGGCGTAACGCTTGTACGAGACGCGCATTTATCAATAGTGTATAATTATGAAAATGTAATTTTTATGTAATATTGTTGTGGAGGAGAAATCGGAGGTAGTTGACGCTAGGGGCAAGTTGACTAAGTCGATTTTTAAAATTGGGTATTAAGTAGATCAAGTACGAATTTTACAATCTATACTAGCTTCAGATGCAAAATCTACCAGCTAGGTAACATCTTTTGAGGGGAAAACTTTGAAAATCTAACTCTTTTCAAGTGTAGCGTCTTATAATTGAGACTCATTAAAATGTGACACCTTTCGAATAGTATATGCAGTACTATATTGCGATCCATAATGTTCATATTGTTAAAATTCGGCAATACTACACCTAAACCATACGGAATACCGTTAAGCTTTGCTTCGGGTGGTTCAGGTCGCCGTCATTAATTTTAATTAATATAACATATTTTATTTATAAAATAAATTTAGCACAATGTAATCTTATGACCAAATAATTTTGATATATATCCGTCTAAGACGCAACAGTAACACATGCTTAAAATGAACAATGATATATATATAGGTAATATATAATTTTATTTAAGTAAGATGTGGATTAGTTTTATGACCCAGATCTCGGATCCCACAAGTTTGGCTTCTCAGGTTACTACCTTCGACTATCGCCTGCCATACACCTTCTTCTAAATGCTATTCCTTCTACCTGTTAATCCCTTTCAGCGGATTCCTTCCCCATAATGACCCGTTTAGCGAACTCAGAAACAGCAGGCCGCTTTTCTTGTGTCTGCAGCATGCAGGCGACTATATTTTGACCACTTTTCGGTAATTTAAAAAAAATTAGTACCCCTCCTGTTTTTATATATTATTAATTATATATGTTATTCTATATACATCATTCAGAATTACAAGCGATGTAGATAAAAATTAATTATGTTTTTAATAATTATTATTCTCAAATTAATCATGTATTTTATACATTCCCTTGAAAGTCCTATAACTTTATACGGTTTGGTTTACATGAAAATGTTGATTTTACTAACGACTGACAAAAATTTAACCTCCATTAAGACTTGTAAATATATAATGGTGGTGGTTGGTATATCCAATTTTTATTGATCTCATGACTTTAAATTGTTCGCAAATATTCAATGGTGAAAATCCATGTTCGTCAAAATTCCCATTGGCAAAAAGTCCTATTGAGAATTATGCGTTAGTGAAATGTTAGGGGCTCCCCTTTATCAACATTTCAATTCTTTCAAATTTCCCGTTTCCTTTAGAAATTTTGGTACTTGGTTTTTGTACCCCTTATATTATAAACAGCAAAATATCTAGTCTCAATGAGTGTTTCAATGATTAGGACAACTCTAATGTGTTAAGTATATAAATGTATGTTTGTACTTTGTAATTTGTATATATATATATATATATGTGTGTGTGTGTATATATATATATGTGTGTGTGTGTGTGTATATATATATATATGTATATATGTATATGTATCGGTAAGTGTATGCATGTATATAATATAATATGTACACGTACAAGCACTTGACGGCAAATTCAAAATTATATTACCACCTACTTTAATAGATATTACAATGTTTGCACAATACATGTCATACGTATCATAAAATGCACATGCCTATAATCCTGTCGATTGCTGTAATCACACAATTACATCATTGTTTTTGTCACTGCAGAACTCACAATAACCATTACCGTCAAATGACTCAAAACAAAAAATATACATTTTTTTGTTTTTATCGGTTTACAATAACAATGTCATATTTTATTATATACTGAAAAAAGAAAAAAACAATTTTACTCTATCGTATAATAGTAATAATAATATGTATAGGCAATATTAAATAGCCTATATATTATTAATATTACACAATCATACTTTAATATAGTCGTTTAATTGAAGATTAAGCAACTTTATACATTTTTTTTTTAATTTGGAAACATAATATATAATATGCCGGGTTTACATTAGTTACCGACAAAATTGCAACATTCTGTTTACCGATAAATCTACGAGAATTTGGAGGCAAAATAAAAACAATTCCACGACATTAAGCAAACTAGTAACACAATGTGTTACTGAAGAAATTTTTGTGTTGGCTCGAAATTCGGTAAACAACAAAGAGTTTCTGTTTCGTTTTTGTTTCCTGCAACTTTTTTCTACTTGGTATAAATAGCTGATGTCGATACAACAAATTGTATTATATATATATATATGTAAATTAAATTATACGATGAATCGAATATTTCAAATTTTGTTTCCTAAAGGTTATCATTTTGTTTTCATGATCTAAACGAAGTTTACAATTTGTTACTATTATTATATTTTTTATAAAAATTTCAAAAGTTATGAAGTTTCTATTTTTTTTTTATGAAAAAACCTGATGTAAAATATAATATTACTATCAAACAAATAAATTTAAATCCAGAAAACAATATAATATTAAGTAAACAGGTAGGCAACCCCTAAATTTGTGTGTAGTACGTAAAGTTCAATTTGTAGTACGAAATTATCAACTGCGTTAATGAAATTAGGCAATTCTACATTTTTATATATTATAATGTTGATGACAAAAATGAAAAAGGTCATTCAAAGAAAAAAATGAATTAAATGTGTAGTACGAAAATAAGAATATTTTAGGGGCTGCCGGTAGGTCTCATGAAAACATAACGAAATGGCCAACTAAACACAAAACAGCACTGCCATACTCGTATATTCTCTGAACAAGTCGGTCATAATATTGCGTAAAACACAAATATGTATTATATACAATAGCTAAACGTATGAAAATAAATTTCAGATATGTTTATAGCCCGTCCAGTTCATCTGCGCCATCGGTGACGTCACACGTTTGCCCAGATCAAAGGATCAAAAATACTAATGGAACAATGTGTGATATCTACAATGTGCGGCTTATCTTATCATCGATATTATTGGGTAATCAGTATTTTTCCAGGAATATTAATTTTAATAATCTTACTAATTTTAAATTGTAACGGTCAGCAAGGACGCAGATGAACTGGACGGGTTATATATTTAAGCCACTAAAACTAAGTTTGTGCGATAAAAATAAAGGAGATATTCTCCGTATTTTCCGAGTTTTTGAATTAGTAAATTTCTAGAAAAGTATCTAACCGATTTCAATAAAACTCGAGATTAAGGATTTATTTAATGTAATATAGAGACTAACGTTGGTATTTTTTTTATTTTTTATTTTTTCAAAAAAATGGAAATTTACACATTGAATAATAAATAAATACCATAGTCGTACCTATACCATAATTTATATATTTAGTCTTATAAAAATATGTTTAATAGTTATCTATACTAATAAATAAATAATATAAAACATTTTATAAAATAGTTTGTTGTAAATTACATTAAGATACATATTATTTTAGATAAGAACAGCGTTAAAACTTGTGAAACTTTTATTGACAAATAATTAGATTTCTATAACATAATCGATGATTTCGTGTTTAATTTATAGATAAGTTACCAATAATAATATACATGATTGCCGACGGTAGAACAATAGTATGATAATAAATATTTATTATTGTTTTTATTGCAAAATTGTATAACAAGGAGTCTGAAATTAATGATTGTGCATTATTTGCAAAATTGCATATTGTGTAGAACAGTTAACGAAAAAAAATCATGTTGTCTTTATTGTTATACAAAGTCTAGGTTAAAAACAAAAAAAAAAATCTATGTGTAAATGATTAAAACGCGATATCTGCGTTTTTCACAAGTACTTACTTACCTACCACCAAACCTAACCTAACGGGGGAGACGTGACAACAGTTTTCTGAGACTTCCCGCAAAATGTTTTATGTTATTGAAAAGCAGCTTTAAATTACGTTTCGTATTTTATTTTTATTAAGTCTAGAATACTCGAATAATTAAATAATTTTTTATAACTCTGGTATCCGAATCATCTATTTCTCCCGATAATTATCACCCATCTCTTTCATTCTCAATTAACCTTCCTATTCATCCTACACCAACTAATGCACCCATATAATTTTTTCAACTTTAAATAAAACTGATTATCGGCTGATAAATGATTTCTTTAATTCTTTCAACTGGAAAAAAACCTTTCTAACTCATACTCCCCAAAATGGCACACAGTGTTACCATATCTTTTTGGCTTGGTACGAGTCTTCTTTGTTACGTAACCCTCTTATTTTTGGAACTTTATTAAAAAAAAACCGATCTTCCCCTTCAGTACCCAATAACGTATCACTCAATGGTGTACCGACTTCCAGTTCTTCTGATGCTGCTAATCTATTCTCAAAATATTTTTCTTTTGTTTTCTCCCTGCTTTTTAATGCTCCTAATACTTCTCCTAGTCAATTTAATCATCTTTTATTTTACTTTGATCTTCCTTGCCATGCATATTTTTCAATTGATAATGTTCATCACGGCCCCTCTGTCTTTTGCAACATCAAGTCAGTGGGTCCTGATGGTATCCAAGATCACTATGTATACAAACTTAGAAACATTATAAACTTTTGTTGCTAATATTTAGGCATTCAACCGATTCTGAGATATTTTTACCTCAGTTCGAAAAATTGGTTCTAAAAAACTCGTTTATAGTCTAGTAATCCAGCAGATGTCATGAATTACTGTTCTATTACTATTTATGTTCTTCTCTAATAAATAGAGAACAATTCAAATACTGGTCCTTTTGTTCTATTTTTGTAACTGGTACTTTATTTTTGCTGTTTTAATTTTATAATTTTTGTTGCAGGTACAGTTAACCTATTGTATTAAGTTCATCCTGTAATATAAATAAATTTAAAATAACTGAAATAATATTCTATATACATATACATGTTTATTCACCTTGAATACTTTGTAAAATCGTTTTGCAGCTAAACGGTGATTTAGCAATATAAGTTAAATATTTAAATAATTATTTTTATGCAGCCCCGCATTGAATTTTTTATAATGTTGAAAACGAAATATTAACTAACGTATAAGTCAATAATTGTCAGTTGTCACGATAAATAATATATTTAGACTTTCTTTCATTCCTGGTTAAAAAATCGTATTTTTTTTAAACTAATTTTCTGATGGTACCTACATTTTAATAGTAAGTTATCGCTATAATATAAGTATCTAAAAAGTATACTGCGTAGAAAATATAAACTAAATCAACTTTTAATAAACCGATATAGGTAATTAATTTTTATAAATAACATAAATTGAAATCAATTGAAAATTCATAAGTGCATATTTTTGTAAAAATATCAAATGACATTTGCCAATAGATTCAATTGTATTTATTAAAAAAATATTATAGGTATTAATCAAAATCCGATTTAATTTTAGCTTCCAAGCATAGTGATAATAGCACAATGACGTTTTTTTTTTTTTTTTTTTTTTGGTATATATATACTGTTTCGAGTAGGGGTAAAGTAGGTGTTTTGGGGTGAAGAACTTTCTGGTAACCTAGTCGATAGGTACTTTAAAGAGATAATTTCCCAGTAGTTGTCTAATTCTCAAGCCATGAAAGAGAATGATCGAAATTGGCCAACAATAATTGTTATATACAAACGTATAGGATACCTACCGAAAATAGTAATATACCGAATTTCGTTCAGAGTCGTTTTTCGATTAATCTTCGGTTTCCAATCGGAATTAATAATGTTGTCCGTGGACCGAATCGACCCCATATTGAAATGTGGACGTAGTTTTTTTTTTTTACGCTTATACTTTTTCAGACGCTCGTTTTGAAATATACACAGACCAAAACCTTTCAGTTGTCGTTCTCCCGAAATTCACTTGAACTTGAAACTATATCCAATAAAACGTTTGCAAAAAAACCGTATAGTCCCGGGACCGACAGCCGATCGTGGCGCCGAAAAATACCAGTCGGCGGGCCCGTCCGAAAACGGGTACTCGGCCGGAAACCCGCGCCAGTCGTGCGACGCCCACGGAACGTTTGCGAAAAATCGGCAATGTTCTCGACGCTTGTGCGATATCGCGCGAACGGAGAAAAAAATAGGGAACAAAAAAAATAAAAAAAAAAAAATTCAACAATCGAAAAAATCGTTTAAAACCCGTCCGGAATATACGTGGACGATATAATGGTAATGACCGGTGCACTCGGAAGGCAATCGTCCGTGGGCATGCGCCCGTACATTTTAGTGTGCTTAGGTGCATAAGTGCGCACGCGTAGCACCGTGGGCAGTCCGATGTCCCGCGGGCGGTTTTTCGCGTAATACGAGCAAAAACAATGATGTCTCGTCTCCAACAGACCTCCAACGTCCGTGTCTCGGGACTCCCACCGCCCAAGTGTGAGCCAGGTGTCGTTTTTTGGTTTTGTTTTTTTTTTTGTTTTTTGTTTTTGGTTTTCGAAAGGAGGGCATTTAATTTTTCCAAAGTATTGGCACGAGACTGACCGCCCGTGGGCCGCTTTTTGAGTGCCTATACTTGGGTGATTATATTATATAGTATGTACGTATAATATGTATGGCGAGAGACGGTATATATATATATATATATATATATGTTTATAATTTTATAATATTATACGTGTGCTACAGTGCTTTTCACTGGGCAATCGTAATTTTTCTGCATACTTTTTTCCTCCGTTTCAAAATGTCTAAAGAAAACCATATTTTACGAATCCCCGGACGCTGGTAAGAAAAACGCATTTTTCGTGATTTTTGAAAGGAGGGCATTTAATTTTTCCAAAGTATTGGCACGAGACTGACCGCCCGTGGGCCTATACTTGAGCGATTATATATAGTATGTACGTATATACAGCGAGAGACGGTATATATATATGTGTGTGTGTGTTTTTAATTTTATAATACCATACGTGTGCTGTAGTGCTTTTCACTGGGCAATCGTAATTTTTCTGCATACTTTATTCCTCCGTTTCAAAATGTCTAAAGAAAACCATATTTCACGAATCCGGACGCTGGTAAGAAAAACGCATTTTTTCACTCGTTTTCCATTTTATTTCCAAACCAACTCTAAACGAAAAAACATCCTTTCATTATTTACATTTCTATACACACTGCGAGTTTATATATATATATATATGTATAGGTATAGATTTATACCTCATACAGTGGTTGAATTGAAAAAAAAAATGAGGAAAAAAATTCACGTTCCGGGACATATTAAAGAAAAACTAAGGGCCGGGCCGGGCTTCAATAAGTTTCTCAACCGGGCCAATTTTTAGAAAACACTTTTGCACATAAATGGAATATAAAATCAACAAAAATTCTTTTTTACATCAACGTTGGGTTACATATTTTCGAGAAAGCACAATTAAGATATTCACTTTCAAAAGAATTAAACATTTTCCTTTTAAATGGCCAAAATGCAGTTTTATATATTTTTTAAACATTTTATTTTTATAAATTACTGATGTGGTCAAAAATTTTGAAAATAATCATTTCTTTTATTTAATTTACTGATTATATACATATAAGGGATATATTATATTTATAACTACAAGAAAATCCAAAAATTATTATAAATTGAAAAACTAAAATAAAAATTTACGACAAATATTTATTATAGCACTATATATATTGTCGTCATATTTTTGAATATGCATTTAAATTTTTATAGTAATACTTATACACCGAAATCTCAATCAGAATCATTTTATCACAATAAATGGTTTATCATTGCTTTCAAATTTAATATCCACCACCATCATCCTACCTAACGAGCAATATGCTTCCAACCCTACTCAACGACATTTTATTTTTCGTCTGTTGTACAATATTCTTTCGTGTTAATTTATTAGTTTCTTAATCACGTTAAATTATCTGTTTCAATCATTTTTCGAGATATTCAATTATATATAGTACGCAATAAGTGTAAATTACAATTGTGCATGTAATATTACTATATGTCTACGACTATACATTCATGCAATTTATATTAAGTCATAATATTTTATCAGAATTTTATGTGTTCGAATTGAATTAGTAATAAATGCCCTGAAAGTAATAAACATACAAATGTTGTACTATAAAAGCTATATTTATATAATTTATATTAGGTACCAGTTACATAAAACGTAGACAATTATTTAATTTTTTTATTAACATAATAATAATATGCAAGTAGGGGTTTGTTGTAATTTGTATTTTAACAGGAGAATAACATAGCTCTGTATATTAATGTGGTTGTATCGTGACGTTTTTTTTTTTTTCGTGCGTTGGTACATATTCCCCTTCTAAATATATTTTTCTTTTGTCCCGTGTCACAGTCGTATTGCAAAAAAAAGGGTAAAACACGCTCAATCGTTTTTTACCAATAATAACAATGTCAAGTCCAGCTGTTACTCATCAGTATTATTTGGCTTGGGCCACAGTGCAAATCATATATTCTAACTCATTATGTTAGATCGTTACCTACTAAAGACTTATTTGTGATATTTTTTCGTGTTAAAAATTTGTTTAGTTCTTTACAGGCATCGATAATGACGGGAATTATTAGTTCATTCGAATGCTGAAATACAGCTAATTAAAACGCTTTAAATTGTACCGAAAATATACATTTTCGAATATCGGCGGTTTGCAAGACCATGTGCCTAATCTTTCCATTTTCATCAGATATGCGAGTAGAAATTTTACAAACACGATTAAATAAATAGAGTTTTCGCGTTTGTCGATAAATAATGTATGTGATTTTTCATCGCGTTTTGTATTACACCGCACTCGTAAACCGCGTACCTGTGCACACCTATATACACCGCGTTTGAAACACTAGATAGAGATTAACATTAATAATAATAATAATAATAATAATAATAATACCTATAATAATAACGGCGTTTCGATCGGTATGATTATTATCGTGTACAACAATGAACTCAGACAATATGTATTGGAAAACCTTAGAGAATAATAATGAAAATAAAAATAAAAAAATATAGTATTAATACGTTATTATAACATTGGATTATAAGGAGACGACAGGACGATAAATTGATGATGCGCCGCACGCCAAAGCAAGTGTTCATTATAATCGGCGGCCTCCTACAGCCACCCCATCGTATACACACTTAATGCATTTATATATATGTATTTTTTTTTTTTTTTTATCACAAAACATAATACTTGATTACAATAACAATGATATTATACAAGTAATATATTGTTGTTATTTATTGTGTGAGAAGAAAAAGTTGAAGTACCTACTAGATATTATATTCCTTTTTTTCGAGTTTCGTGTCCAAAGTAAACTTGATATCGTATGCGCTCACAAAAGGATCTTAGTAGAAACGTTAAGGATGCCGAACAATGCAGGAGCCAGCGCAATACGCACCTTGTAGGTACGCCACACCGCACTAAACACGTTATTTATAATATGGTCTCATCGTTTTGTCGGTATTACAATAATAATTATTATAGCGCCGAGCGCAATGGACGATTATGGTTTTCACATTTGGAAAAAAATGTTTATTTTTTTTTTTTTTTTTCGTTTAGATATTATATTATTGTATACATGTTTATTAATATCAAAAAGGAATTTTAGATATTTTTGTCACGATTCTATATAGATGATATAATACGTATAATACCTAATCGTATCTACATTACTTTTAATTTCGTTAAGTACTTCTATATACTTAGTGAAATAAATAAAATAGTATTAATTAATAAGTAAAAAAAAAAATATAACCAATAATAATAATATAAACATACGTCTTGTATTGATGTAAAACGTAATCAGTAAAAAAAATATTTAAAACAAGTACGAGTGTTTTAATTCAAAAATACACTGAACATCATTGTAAAATAAGACGCGGATATTTTATTAATTCTTAGATACAATTGTATAATTTATCTTGTACCTTGTTTCTATTACGTATAAATACTTCATTTACTTAGTGTAGGGAAACCTGGGTAAGTTGGCGAACCTAATTTCAAATGCACTTTTCTAATATTTATTATTTAGATAGAAACTTATATTTGATATAAATGTATTTAGAAACTTTTCAAGATCTTAAAAAAACAATGACAAAATTAAAAAGTAAATTTAAACATTTAAAAAATGTGTTTTTTTGTTTTTTTTAAAATGCATTTTCGTCGTCTTACCCGTTAGTTATAGTTAAGACGACTTCATTAGTTATAATTTGTATAATATTATTATATTTATTTTTGTACCATGTAATATTATAATATATTAATCGACGATCAAACAGACAGAGAGAAGTTTGAGAACTTGATAACTCGAAAACAATATATGGAGGATGATATGTGGACCTATCATCGATGAAAACAACAAAGAATTGACGAAATAGATACAATAGAGAGCTGTAGTATATGATGGAACTAGCACTAATAACACTAATAATAATCAAAGGTCAAAGAGTGGTTAGTTGAGGAGAGGAGAAAACGAAACATTTAGTTACTACAAGAAAAAATACCTAGGCAAAACCTAGGATAGATCGACGTGATAGAAAAAGATTTAAAAAGCCTATGAGTTGAAAATTAGAGAGAGATGGTTCAAGATAGAGACAAGTGGTGTAATTTATGAATAACGGCAAAAAATCTTAGAGAGTAGTCATGCCCGTAGAAGAAGAATATGTAATATTTTTATACTATAATAATACTATTCTGTAATTAGCACACAATAATTAATTAGTTAATTAGTTACAAATGTATATAATTAAATTAATATAATATTATACTTGTTTACATTTCAATGATAAATTACTAAAGCCCATAATATTTATCATTAATAATTAATAAGTTCTAAGACTTTGTCTGTAAGCGTCGTTCTACTAGCACTGTTGTCAAAATAGTTTCTCTTAATAACTATTGAAGTTTTAATGAACAGAATACGGCCAATTTGTTTGCCACTTACTTTAATTCTATTTATATCCCTGCATCTTGTGGTACAGACTTATAATCTCTTAATATATCATTAAATCATTCTATGATCTGCCTAATAATATGCATGTATCTCTCTGGATTACATACTTGTGGAATTTTCCATCTTGCTTGGCAAGGGCAAATACAGGAGAATAATAAAGGCAATTTCCCGCTGTTAGGTATATTATTTCCCGGATACTTTTTGACACTCTCTCCATAAAGATATGTTTCGTAAATATGGAAAATTAGCTATATCATTCTTATTTTTAAGTTTGAAGTAAGCTCTAATGTTACGAACTACAAGTCTATATCTATCTTATTTCACTTATCAAAAACGTTTAAGTCACTTACAGTTTTAGATAGAATTCGCCCTTCATAAATTTGGTCTTAATAGATGGGTTTCGTTCTGGACTATAAACTTTTACGTGGAAGCTAATTTTTGCAAATATATCTATGACGCATTGAGGTCTTTAAAAGTGTTTATAAATTAACACTTTTATATACCTCAGAGAATTACAGTTTTCGATTCCAATACTCATACATTTGTATCTACGTCTGATGGTCCCCCAGGTGGACATAATATATACCTTATTATTTTATTTTTTAATTGTTCATAAACAGTATCTAAAATGTTTCTCGGTACGTGAAGTCTGAGCTACTATGTTTTGCTGATAATATGAAACCATTCTTTAAAATTTATAATCGGGAACATTGCGTAAGTTCACAGGAGAGATTTGTCAAATGAGGTTCAATTACTGGGCTATCTCTTAACATTAATAAATGTAAGTCATTATCCTTTACTAAATATTATTTACCTCGCGTATTTCCACACTCCATTAATGATAATATCCTCATCTCCGTTTACATTAATGTTTGTGATCATGGATTTGTACTTGCTCCATCTTTAAGCCTAAAGTTCACATTTACCATCAAACTTGTAAATATATTAAATTAATAGGTTTTATAAAGAAAGCTACTGAATTCAAACTTGTTAGCTCCTCATCTAACGCTAATCTGTGCGACAGTTAGACCCATATGCTACTCGAGTATGATGGTTCTGTAGTGGAGAACATACTCATCAGTATACTAGCATCAAGTATAGCCTGTTTCTTGCAAATTGTATAACTTTGTAGGATTCAAACTAAACATATCCCATTCTACGCATGACTATGACCCAGTGCTCAATAAGGTAAATCTCCAGTATATAGCTGTTCGATAACCTGCTCATGATATTTCCTGCATCTATAATCTCCTCTGTGGAAAAATCTATTCTCCTTCTCTACTTCAACGTACCTAGGTATTAATTTTAAGTTTAACGTTTTTTTTTTTTTTAAAATGAGCTGTGATTAATAAAATAAGATAGCACAATAACTTTATGAACGTAATGTATATATATGTATATATATGTTGCATACACTCTCGAATAAAGGAATTTTTTTGGTAAACATGGCAATAAGCTAACTGAATATTTTTTATTATTAAAAGATTCTATTTTATTCTAAAACTAGAATCGATTTCCACCAAACCAAAAATCATTAAAAATATAAAACAGCTAATAATTATAAAAAATTATTATATATTTTATCATGAGCATAAATATTATAATTTATCAATAAATAAATAAATAATAATTAATTATATTATAATACTATAAAAAGTCGAGTGGTCGAGTAGTTTAAATGCGTATTTGGGTGTAGTAGATTTCCCGTTCAACTCCCGTGTAGCAAATGATGTAGCCAACGAGATTTTTCTCGCGTATAGTCTCTGGTGTAAGCCGGCCATTATAATTACCAAACCCGTCCAATCATATTTTGGTAGCTATATTTGTCGTATCTATCAAAAACAGTCTTCGACTCTCCTAACATGTGAAGGTACAAACCTGATGTTAGTCCGGGAAATAAAATGATGTAAAATTGTCATTGTTTTATAATATTATAAACATTTTTCTTTTACAATAAAATTAACATAACGTTACTATTTATAGGCAATGTATGTATTATCCAATTTATATATAACACAACATACATATACATTTTAAGTAAATGATATAAATACTACATAATATAATATATATAATATAAATATATATATATGTCCTGTATAAGCTTATAAAAAAAAAGTCTATGAAGCATTATATTTTCACGTTTAACTGGTTTCACACTTTCTCGGACAATTTATAAACTTATTATACTTTTACATTTAATATACTAGTGACAGTTTTTATGTATTACATACTCAAAAAATAAAATATATAAGCCTTAAACGTTTGCCCCTGAAATAGTTCCTGCGCCACTGATTAATTGTTAGTATTGTCAGGTTCTACATATGATAGGTACACACTGTTAAAACCAAAAATTCCATACGAAAATATTTGTTAGTTTTCTAAAGTTAAAAACGAATTGATGATTGCGAATCTTCATTAAAACTACATTTAGTGTAGAAAGTAAATTCTACATGAAATTTTTTAATGACAACAACGGTGAAAAACCGAGCAAACAAATTTAGAACTAATACCCCATTCGTAGGTAATACGCAAACTTGTATATTTTTTTTTTTCGATCATTTTGATAGTTTATTGGTTTTTTTTTTTTTTCAGGGAAATCGCTTCTCTGGCGTGTACGATACATATTCGTTCGGGCGATCGAGCCGAGTGCCGCGATGACTTTGGCGCCCCGACAACGACCGACGGACAGGAATAAAAACAACGGCGATGGCAACAAATAATAATGGTTATACAACAATGAGAAGTAATTAAACGCGATAAAACAAAAGGGCCGAATGATACACGAGTTAATTACAAAAAAACTTTTTTTTTTTTTTCTTCTATTTATATATTCCGCTCTCTGTCACGCCTTCCATCTTCTTTTACACCGCCGCCGTCGTGTAATATTCTCTTATACCGATGAACAATGTGCGAGTGTTGAGCGCGCGCGCGCTCGCCGCCGCCGCCGCACGATACAACAAAAGATTAAAAAAAAAAAAATAATAAAAATAAATACAAAGACGTCAGAAAACGGGGTCAAACAATTTGGGTTCCGCGATAATGATTATTATTATTATTATTATTATTATTATTAAATAACAATAATATTGTAATATTATCAACTCCATTGTTAATCTCGGGTGTGAAAATACCTTCGGACACTCCTAAAATCGGCGTGTGCACGTGTGGTTCGCCACCGCTTATATACCTACGTAACATCTGATAAAACAGCACTTTATACTTTACGGTATATTATTATGGTATTTGCAATTTTTTAGAATCTCGGCGAATGGGTTTTCGCAAATGTATGCTTATATATGCATATTTTTTTTTTTTTTTTTTTTGAGAACATTTTTGAGCCAGAACATTTTTCCCAATCGTACGTATCATACGTGCCAATTTCGGTACCAAATTCCATCCATAGTATGGTATCTAACTTTGTACTTTGAAGAATCCATTTTTCCGTAGTTTTCTATAGTTTTTTTTTTTTTTTTTATCAAATAGGAAATATGGCATAAAATATGAAAAGAATCGTATTATTTGTTAACATTAATCTTAGATATTTCCTAAAATAACGTCCTTGAAATTTCCATATACAGTAGGTATCTTATGTATTTTAGTTATGTATCTTTGAAAATACATTTTTAGTTTAAATTTTAAACTTTCATTTGAATAACCTGAGAACATTCGACTTTAATTAAGTCGTTGAAGTTGTTTCTATGTTCTCTCTTATGGACCACTTTTTCACCTCAAAAATGTATCAAATTTAATTTAGATTTCTTAGTTTGTCTTATTTTCAGTAGTTTCTTTTTTAGACATAAGTTAAAATTACAATATAAAAATAAAACACTCAATATTGAAGTTATTGTGAAAATTGATTATGATTATTTCCTCGTTATTCTGAAATTAATTTCTTGACAGTAAATTTTTGTATTATAATTATTATGTATTATATTAATATAATTTGTTAATCGTACAGATATTTTATGTACTATTTTTTTATAAAATGAGTACCTAATTTACTAAATTTACTATATGTACAACTTTTTTAATTTTCTTGTGTACGAGGTACATCGAATATTGATAAATAGATTTTAGGATTTACATGCTATGTTTTTAAAACTTTAACACAATATAGTTAGCCATACAATACTAACAATATTTAAAACATTTTAAAAATTGACAGATTTTTAGGAAAAATGTATTAAATTACGATTGAGATTTATTTAGAAGATATTTGAAATTTTTTATAAGTTCCTAACTCATATTTTAAATTAATTGTTAAATTAATTTCTAAGATATAAAAATCTTGTTTAAATCATATTTGTTAATTTTAATTTAACTGACTAACACTAAATAATACATGTGATAACCACTATTAGGTACTAATAACACTGCTAAATAAATCAAGTGATAACTTATTGATTAAAATTAATTATCCTAATGTTGAAAATCCTATGATTGTTTGTATTATTCTATATTTAAACATTTTATTTTATTGTTCTTTGTACATATTATGATGTAATATTATAAATAAAAAGTTGTACATATGTACTTCCTAAATTAAAAATGTGATTACTTGATAATCCATATATACATATTTAATAAATGTTTTGTGGTTATATATCAATATAAGTCATACATTTTTCAAATTATTTTTTAATAATAATAATAGTTTTTTGGAAATAATAATCATGTATATTTACAAACAAAAATCCACATAGAATGCTTTTATCAAAATAAATGATTTATCATTGCTTTCAAATGCAATACTTTGAACCTATTTGACGATAGAAATGAATGACTCTATACTGACCGGTTTTCTCTTACTTGTTAAATATACATGTTTGTATATTTTTTTTTAACATTTTTATGAGTATAGGATTTTTTTTAATAAGATAGATAATTTTAGTACATTAAATAAGTAAGTAATTTTAAATTTGTCCAGTTGTTGACATTTATTGTGTATCTTTGATTAGTTTTATTTAAATATATGAAATATAAATTACATATTAATATTGTGTTATTTATCTAATATGTGATGAAAAAAATGTTTATGAAATAGCACATAAGGAGTTCTTCCTACAAAATGATTAAAGGTAATTTATTTAATAGTGAATTATTGAGATAATTTTAAAAGTAGAGTGAAGGACAGTCTTTATATATTTATAAATAAATGTATTAAGTAATTATAAAAATGAAATTAACTCTTTTTAAAATTTAATTAAATATTATAAAATCGTTAAATTTCCATTTTTTTTTACACTCTTTATAACAATAAATAATAAGTATTATTGTGAATTTTGCTGACGAAAAAACATCTGTAGACCGTTAATATATATTATTATAGAGAATAAGTTTATTTATCTTGTGATATATATTATTTAGTATAACTTAACGTCTTCTTATCAGGTAAAATGAAGTAATTCGTTCTTCAAGTAGATAATTGATGAGCAAATACACATCTATAATAAGTATAGATATGGATTTACGGCCCCGGCAATCACAGCCACCGGACCTCAGGGAAATTTCCCGGGATCTCGATGGGCCAGTCCGCTACTGAAATTATGTAAAATATTATCATGGTATAAATAAATATGATATATTGATAAGTATTGCTAGAAAATTATTATTAAAAAATTAATAATACGATTAGACGACACGTTAATACTGTTGTGTATTTAAATTAATAATAATAATATATTTATTTTCGGTATGACGACTACAATATGTCAAATAGTAACTTGTTATCGCCTCTATCGTATCATTACATTCTTGTCCGTGACCCATTAGAGAAAAAAGAACTCAGTTCTATGTAATTAAATTATTAACCTATAGAATAAAATAACAATAGGATATCCAAAACGATTTCATATATTATTATTCTATTATACATTACGTCTTTACCTTTCATTAAAAAAAAAAAAACAATGCTGCCATGGGTATTACAAATTAATTCAATATCGTCACAGTTCACTCACATATATGTATTGCATATAATATACGAGTACCTACGTGTAATTTACAGACTGCCCATATGCACGCCACATGTCGTTTTATACTGAGCAACATTTATACCCAACGTTCAAAAATTGTTAAAAACACATAACAAGAACACGTAAAAATATTTGAGTTTGATATTTTTTAATAGAAATTTTCAAATCTAATTTTCGTACTGAACTATGAATCGCTGGACTGATGTATGTTATGTTAAAACTGTTAATCATAACTGTAAATTATAACCATTACTAGTAAATACCTACTCGATTAACATTCCGATCAGTACATCATGATGTAGAGTGCAATCGCAGGTTTTTAAGGGGTGGACTGGAGTGGGCTTGTTGAGAAGGCACATATTGATTTTGAAGAAGGAGGATTTGCCGTCTGCACGGGATTCGAGGGAGCTAAGTTTGTGGACCCATTCGTTGTCTCTATGGGACGAAAGAAGGTCCCGCACTAGAGAGGTTTGTTTATTTAGTAGGATCTTAATTTCGGAATCTCTGGTATTTTGCCAGAGAGTTCTGAGGTGTCTTTTCCATGATAATTCACGTCTGATGTTCGGTGGAAGGTCTTGTCTTGGAGTGGACGGGTTGATGAAAGAGGTACATTTTTCCGCAGAAGAAGAAATAAAGTTGGTTAAGTAAGAGATTGAAGAATCGATGTTTTGTTGAGATGAGATTCTGAGAGGAATTAACTTCGAAGTGGCACATATTTCTTCGAATAACTTCCAGTCAGTGGAGAAAAGAGGCTTTGATGGCGATCTGGTGAATTGATGGTTTAGAGTTAAAACTATGGGAGTGTGATCTGATGAAAGTTCTGCAGGAACATTTTTAATGTGATGAGCGATGTGATTTGTTTTGACTAGTGTGATATCCAGACCGTCGGGACGATGATTGATGTTGTTAGGATAATGTGTTGGGAAGATGGGAGCTGTGATAGTGATATCAAGGCGATCATCGAGGTACTTGGCTAGGATGCGACCGGAAGGATTTATAGAATGACTATTTCATAACAGGTGTTTGGAATTGAGGTCCCCCACAATAAATGTGTCGGCTGAAGTTTTGAGGAGTGTGTCGAGATCGGCTGTATGTAAAGTTGTGTTTGGACTTTCATAGACTGCAACAAACCGGAGTTCCGAGTTGCCCAGTTTGGCGTGAACTGAAGTGTTATTGATTGATGAAGTATGGATTTGAACTTGATGGTGAATGAGACGCCTGTTTAAGAGAACAGCAGTGCCTCCCAAGGATGCATGTCCTGTAACTGGAGGTTTGTTGGTGAAATAGGATAAAAAGTTTGGCCGCTTGAAATCCTTGGTATTGGAGAGCCTGGTTTCATTTAGCAGTAGGATGTCGATATGGTGATCGAGCACAAAATTGTAGAAGTTCAGGGCGCTTCCGAGCCACGCCCTGACAGTTCCAAATTAGGATTTTGATGTTAGGCATTGGGAGTGAGTAGAAGTGGGAGGATATTAAGGATGATTAGTAGAACATCTTTGACCTTAGTTTTGCCGCTGGATAGGCTGGTTATCAGGTCTGTTAGCTGAGTAACAATAGCGGGAATGTCCTTTGAGGTATTTGCTTGGGAGGTAGGGTGAGAGACTGCGGCAGCGTATAACTGATGGTGAGTGCTGATTCGGGTGACTGGAGTAGTGTCTGGTTGATTGGAGAGTGTTGGAGGAAAATCCCTTGAAGAATTGCGGAGTAAGCTTGGCCTTTTTGGACGTCTATTTTCTCTTTCAACAATTAGAGCAGGGCATTTAGAATAATTGGCAGTATGAGTGCCCTCACAATTAACGTGTTTAGGGTCTTCTTGGCGGAGTTTAAGGCATTCTTTGGCATGATGAGGACCGGCGCATTTCACGCACCTGGGTGCGTAACCACAGTAGTTACTAGAATGGCCGAATCTTTGACAGGTGAAGCATTGATTAGGCTTATTAGATTTATACGATTCGACTTTGATGGTTATGTAAAACAAGAATCTTTCATTAAAGATTTGTTTGTTCTCAGGACTGGATGGCAGGGTTATCATGTGGATTGGAAATTTACGAAGGGAGTTGCCGAATTGGCGAACGCTTTTCACTTCGTAACCTAGAGACTGTAACTCCTCGGTCACTTCATTTTCGGAGATGTCAAGAGGTAGACCTCGTATAATAACTTTGAGAAGCCTATCTTCAGGCATTGGAAAAGTGTGGAAATCAACGTTGTTTACAGTTAGGTATTTCTGAACTGTTCTAAATAAATCGGTGTCGCCGCAGAGGATTTTTAAAGTGGAGCCGACATGGGTTTTAAATTCAATCAAGTTTTCAGGGCATGGGGACATAAGTTTGCGGGCAATTCTTCTCCAGTCGGAGCATTGTACGAAGAATGGTGGAATGTACGGTTTTTTTGGTGCGTCGGACAGTGGAGATTTGTCGGATAAATTTGAGGCGATTGACATGTTGTCGTTTTCAACGGAGTTAATATGGTCAGTGTCGGGGATGGACTGGCTTGATGTGGAAATTGAGGAGGAGATGCGTAGTTTATGAGATTGGAATGATGGGATTGGTGGTCCTTTGCGTTTCGTCGCATTTAACGCAGATTTGCCTTTACCCATCGTTGAAGAGGCAAGAAGACGCTCATGTAGTGATGGTTTTGGGTACGGGGGGGGGGGGGAGAGGAAAATACACGGTTACCGGCGGCGCGTACAGGGAATCCTCAACTAGGCCACCCGCGAGAGAGATGGTGAGGCAAGCAGGGGAGCAGTGGGATGATCGCGCGAGTCTGCCCGGGTGGGTCCCGCTATGACCGCTCGAACGCAACTTACTTCGGCCAGAGGCCTGTTCAGTTGACGAAGACGGTGGTTGGTTGGCTGACGTGGCAATCTTGATAACCAATGAACGGCCCGATAATCCGACGGTGCGGATTGCGGTAGTCACGTGATGTGCAGCGAGGCGTACGAAGACGGTGGACGTGCTAACGATGCGACTGCGTTGAACGGAATATGATCTATACTTCTATAATGTATTATAGCGCTTATAGTGCTTATACAGTTATACAGTTTGTATACAGAAATAATATTTGAACGTCGTTGATAAAAAATACCAATTGATTACGACCGTCGATAACGAAAAGCATATGAGTAACATAGGTACTAGTAATGTATAGCGATAGCGGTAGCGTGAACTTCTGAAAAACAGATAAACGAATAAAATAACGTTTCAACGTTTCAATACAACGCGACAGTCCACCGCGTGTATTGTGACCTGTGCGTTATATTCGAGTGCGTTGTGTTATAATTTTATTTTTATTTCTCAAAGTTGGTTTTGTTAGTTTTACCCGCTAAGTGGCGTATCCAGTTACAATGAATACATTTATTGTACGCTTCATTCACAATATGTTTGCTACACTGACCGATTTAATCTATAAACCTTGAACGTTATATTTTACTGTTCATAAATGATAATAAATAATATTAGAATTTAAATCATTAGAAAATCGTTAAACATTTTAAATTCTAACATGTGGTAACACTAATTTGGTGGCTCGATAGTAACTATAGAATTCGATATTTTTTTTCGACAAGCATTGGACAAGCATTCGACATGCAATCTGGTTTCATTTAATCTGTGGTTCGTCGTTTATAGTTTATACTATTAAGCCATATTATATTTCTTATTGCCCGTTATTGGTTCGGCGTTTCTTGTAAGTTATTTGGATTATCTACTCTTGATTAGTCAGGCGTTCTTGTTTATCTAATGATGTCAATAAATACCACGCCTAAATCTCAACGTTTGACCATATAGACGTATAATATTGGGAAAGGCAATGCTGGACATTATTGGAGTTATTAAGTTAAGTTAAATATATACGTTTTTGGTGAAAATTTTATGGCTCTAGCATTAATATTTTCGGAGTTATAAATAATTTTACCACAATCGAGTTTTCCGACTTTTATGCTAATTTTATTGATAGTTTTTTCTTAGGCGTTTATCGATAAAGTTAAAAAAATCAAAAAATGACCTCTTTAAAATATCAACTAGATAAAATTTACTACTGGAAAACTATTGGGTAAGGCTTGGAAATCTTTATCCGTCTCTCTGGTAGATATTTTGGACATAGACATAATAAAGAACCACATCATCGTAAAACCAATACATTCCTCGCTTCGCTCAGAATGTGAAATCGTTAAAATGGTAAATCGGTTATATTAAAAAATAGTTATAATGTTGTAGCAAAAAGTCTTCGTGCGGTGCACGTGATCCAACGACCGCGACGGGAACGAAAGTCGGCCGATTATATTGTGTGTGTGTGGCAACTGGCAGGTGCGCGATTGTCGAGCGGACAGTTCAAATAGGTATAAGTTTGTCAATGCTTTAGATACTGGACTCGTCGTGAGCTTAAAGTACTTCTAAAAGATTTACTTATTTAAAGATCTTTATAAATTTTAATTTTTCAACAAAGAAAATATTACTTATAGGTAATAAGTGCTGTAAAAGCTACAATATGAATGTTTGTGCATTAAATTCACAGTTCTATTTATGATATCATACAATTATTTTAATTTTAAGTGTTTAGTGTTGTAGGAAAATGTTTATTGTATCTAAAAATATAAATAGATGGAAAATGTTCACTTACATTGTTAATTTATATCAATTGGTATGAACTACAAAATCATTGAAAATACCTAGTATATTTAATAATGCATTTTTAATTGTTTTTATAATTATTGTTATTAGAATCTTATAGTGATTTAAGAATATAGATTTAATAATGTCTGTTTCTTTGTCTTTTTTATGTAGGTGCTACAACAGGTAGGATTGGACAATTCAAAATGCAGACATATCAGTTTTATTACATATTAATTAGCCAAGCATGTAGCAACATTCACAATACTTACTATAAAAGCACAATATGTCAACAGTGTATCCCAGCTATACCTACTTTAAAAATAAACTATGGCAAAAATGTATCGTTGTTCAGCCTTTGACAGTATTAAATATAATTTTTCATGTATATATTTTTTGTGCTTAATACTACCTACTTAATATTTATCATACAAAAATAAAGAACTTAGCAATGTAATTTATTGACTAGTAAACTAATTCCCTAATCACTATTTTAGAACACATTCATTAAAACATTAGAATTACACATATCATGAAATTTATTTAAATATTAAAGTATATTCTGTGGTAATAACTATAGTTTGTGTACCACAAGTTAATAATAGGACTCAATATAAGTTTGGAAATATATTTTTTTTTTTTTGTATAAAAATATACTGAATTTAATATAATAGATAGTAATAACCATGTAAAATACACCAAAGCTTATACCCATATTGTTAAAATACTCTGAATATATTATTAGTGTAATCTATAGTAATTGTTAAGTATATCCACCGAAGCTTCGCTCAGAATCGTTTTTTTTTTTAGAAAGAAATGATGTATATTGCTTTCAAATTCAATATATATGTCAGCATTATCCTACCCAACGTGCAAAGTGCTTCCCGGTCTTTTTTTTTTTTTTTACATTTAAAAGATGTATCTCTTCGGTATTATTGGGAATCTCTCCCTCTACCACATGAATATTTCTTTAGGTTGGCCTTGAATGGCTAAATAAAATAATAAAAAGAAATAATAACTGATAATTAATAATAAATAAATAATAACTAATACAAATACATGCATTATATTAAATAAAAGTGCGTTTAGAATAAAGGAGACTATGTTGGAGATAAATGGTTGCGTATGGGAATTTAGAAGCAAGTTGGAGAATCAGATGTATAGTCCAGAGAGTGTAAATGATTATTTTATTATTAATAATGTAACATAATTGTTATCATATACATTTGCAATACCAAAATAGTAAAAATTAAATTTAAAAAAGAACTAAATGGTAGCTCTTCCATGTGTTCATGTAGCTTAAGGTCATTCGGAACATCTCATAGAAAACATTTTAAATTATAATATGATTATAATATAACAAACGGCAAAAAAACAGCAGTAATTATTATTTTGTATTATAGCTCATGGAGGGGGGGGTTAAATCCAGTGAACCCCCTTCTTCATAAATACGATACTGACTTTAAGTATAATTTATTAATGTATGTACAGCATAATATTTAAATTTTATACCCATTTAATTATATTTTATCTACGGCATATAATACGTTAGTTAAATATATATATAAAAAAAAAAAAAACACCATTCATATTTTGAAAAAAATATACATTTTTTAACATTTTAAATTAATACATTATATAAATATATGATTTTTGGTACATATGCGTAATAAGAATACAAACAGAATATACCTAGAAATGGATTGTGAAAAAATTAAATAACACATTGAACAATTATAAAATATTTGGTACCTTATTTGGTGTCAAATTACATTATTATATTTTATCCGTGTAACTATTATCATTTAAAATAACAATCGTATACCAATAAAAACATTTGTTACAAATTAATAATAACCAAAAAAAATTAAAACTATAGACTAAACTATGGTGTTGCGAATGACAATACTTCACGAATTTCAAACCATTTTAATCCGAAAATACGAAATATTTTATTCGGTATACATCTATTCAATTCTAAATTAAATTAAATTAAATTAAATTGAAAATATTTTTGATTTTTAATCGATTATCGATTTTGTACTTTAGTTTTAAAATACTTCTATTTTTATATTTTGTATCAATAAATATATTAAAGACGTTCCGAAATGAAACGATAAATGGATTTATGTATTCTGAGATCGTGTACTACTCGTATATGAACGATCAGATATTTGTCACAGCACTAATTAAATGTTCAATGTTTAATTTAGTTTTATTTTCATTATTTTTTGTTTTTTTTTTTTTTTTTTTTTTTTTTTTTTT
>JAIPRL010006940.1:0-25323 GCA_025469235.1 Pemphigus obesinymphae
AAAATTGTTCTCAAGCTGTATTTGTATTTAAAAAACCCCAATTTGAACACAATATTGTAAACAAAATTATGTGTTTTACCGTCGTCTTTTTTTTTTCGATATCACAAGTATAACTGATGTTATGCCAACTGTAAAATTCTCCTAGAATATCGTTTTTACAAAATTAATAACTTTTTTAAAATGTAATGTTACATAACAACAAGCTCCCTAGGACTAAGTGCTATTAGAGATAACCGTATTGCACGATTGATCGCTTAGAATTCCGCATCTGATAGCATTTGCCCTACTTTGTTTGGACTTGGTTGAATGGAGACAACCATTATGGATGTTACGTCTATTCTCATTTATATAAATTCGAAGACAATGTTAACGTTCTTTTAGCTGTATACTTAAGTACGCTCATTTCCATTATACCCCACAACAATCCGGTATGGTCTAGTGGCTAGGATACCTGGCTTTCACCCAGGAGGCTCGGGTTCGATTCCCGGTACCGGAATAAATTTTTTGTTAATTTTTCAATATCATCATTATTATTTTCATTATCGATTTGCAGTGTTAGAATTTAATAAATTAATATTTTTATCCTGATAATTTTATAGATAGGTACTTATCTTTTTTCTTATCTATTATATAAATAGTGGCCAGTTATTTAGTTAATTATCTTGGATCTTGAATTTCACACATCTTAGTAAATATATTTATTGATACACTTTTACTAATAATAGGTATACCTACTAAAATATGAATAATTCTTCAAACGTATACCTACGTGTGTGAAGTAACCCCCCCATGTTACCCAATCCATCCAAAACAATTTGTAACCTCGTTTTCTTAATTTATAACCTATTTGTAACCAACCTTTTAGAATTTGTAACCTCGTAGTTTACGAGATACAGCCCGTTTCTCGATGGGAGGCTATCTTCACGGTAGCCCCCGCACTTCGTCCGATCCGCTTCAAACAAATTTCATATTAATCTACTTAATTTGTAACCTATTTGTAACCAACTTTTTATCATTTGTAACCTCACTGTTTACGAGTTATGAGCACTTTCTCAGTGTGAAGTTAGCCCCTTCCCCCCCCCAAGTTCATAAAATTGCTCTAAACAATTTGTAACCTTTTAAGCTTAATTTGTAACAATTTGTAACCTCACCGTTTCCGAGTTATGACCACTTTTATCAAGGGGGCCAGATCCCCCAAGTTCATAAAATCGTTCGAAACAATTCGTAACCTTATTTTCTTAATTTGTATTTGTACATTTTCGATTTGGATTTCAATTTTAAATACCGGTTTCAAAATATTTCGTTTTCGGTTTTAATATTGTACACATGTATTTCGTATTTTCGATTTAAAATACCAGTTTTAAAAAATGTTGGTTTCGGTTTTGACTTAAAATTTTAACAATTTGTAACCTTGTAAGCTTAATTTGTAACCAATTTGTAACCGACTTTTTATAATTTGTAACCTCACCGTTTCCGAGTTATGACTACTTTTATCAAGGGGGCCAGTCCAAAAAAGTTCGGACACTTTTTTGTTTTTTTCTCGATTCGGTCAGCCATACGATACTAATATCATTGTTTTTTTCTGTGGTTATTTATTGAATCCCGTAATATAATTTTAAACTGTAGGCATATAGGTACCTATGTACTATAATTTTTATTCGAAAATGTAAAATACCGGTATACAAATTCAAAACCGAAATTTAAATATTTTGAATCTAGTATTTTAAATCGAAATCGAAATCAAAGCCGAAATATTTTTCCGTTTTAAGCCCGGCTATCAGATGCGGAATTCCAAGCGATCAATCGTGCAATACGATTATCCCTAATACCACAAGGAATCCTAGGGAGCTCTTAAGGAATATTCACTTATTAAACTTAACATTAACTTCAGGGATGCTCCTTCTATAATCCGAATAACCTATCCCACGGAGCTCCCTTAAGATGTTATATGGTAATCTTATTTGGTGACTATACCAGGAATCAAATCTACATAAATATAAAGGATTACATATTAATTTACATAAACATAAAACATTACATTTTAAAAAAGTTATTAATTTTGTAAAAACGATATTCTAGGAGAATTTTATAGATGGCATAACATCAGTTATACTTGTGATATCGAAAAAAAAAAGACGACGGTAAAACATATAACTTTGTTTACAATATTGTGTTCAAATTGGGGTGTTGTCGTATACGTCAATGTAGGTTTCGACGTATACGGCAATACAAATTAATAAAACAAATCTTAATACAAAACACTTTAATACAATAGTAAACGTATATCAATATAAAATATCAATATAATATCTCGCCTTTTCAGAGGTCTCTTGCGAGTACCTCCTCGCGGGCGAGACTGGCTATCACAAAGAAAATTTTGGTTTTTATAATCGATATAAATTATAAAAGTGCGACATAAGCATATACAGGCGTGCGTATATGCACACATGTGCATATATATACACTATACAGTATATAGATATTATATACTAAATAACATAGGTATATATATATATACAGGCCGAATATACAACAGTGTTTTAAATACAAATACAGGTTGGGAACAATTTTTTCTCGCAAAACAGTTTTCTTAACAAATATAGTAATTACACAACAATAAAAATTGGTACTGAAAAGATCTATTTTAAATTACTTTTAAAATGTACTTAAATAATTTTAAATTCTGATTTTTATATTTCTTAAAATTGCATACACATTGCCTATACAGAAAACTTTAAAATTGCATGGGTTGTGTCATTTTTATGGGGTTCTGAATAGGCAAATTTTAAAGAATATTTAAAAAAAGCTGTTGGATTTACATTCTTGGGTTTTATTTTTGTATAACCACTGTACCCTGTGGAAATATTTGAAAGCCGATTACTCCACTTACATACACAGAAATACGGATATACTAGAACCGACTGGCCGAACCGAAAAAGTGTCCGAACTTTTTTGTATTGTCCCCCTTGATAAAAATAGTCATAACTTGGAAACGGTGAGGTTACAAATTATAAAAAATTGGTTACAAATAGGTTACAAATTAAACCGGGTTCACACTACACCGTGTCGTGTGATTGTTGTTTTTGTGGCGCTATAATTTCCTTATACCAAAGTAGAACATCGTTCAACCGTAGCGGTTAGCTATTATCAAATTTTGTTCCCTCGCTATTTTTTCGTATTTGGTTTCTGGTGATATTATGATATGTAAACAAAATAAATAATTTTTCTGCTTTCGTAATTAAAGTCAAATTTTCAAATTAAAATGAATCCACAAGTTAAACGGAAGTTGTATGAATATAATATAAACGAGTACAACAAATGTAGTTACCGGAGACAAATATATATAGCGTCTTGCTTATTGTATTTAGCCGAAGAAGAAAAACGTTACAAAACTAAGAGAAATAATTTTACATTTTGTCAAATTTGAAATTTAATGTAAATCATAAATTTTAAGATTTTTTTACAATAGTTGGAACAATAATATAATACAGTTTATAATCACTTAGTTGAACAAACGCCATAATTAAAAACATAAAATCGTATACCTATAACACAGAACATATAATGATTTATAATGAATGCCTATAATGAATTATTATGAATTATATGATATGAACACCGAAATTGGCGGGATTCTATAACCATTAGGTAACCACACGTCCAAAAGTTGAATATATTCAACTTCTTGGTATATTTTGGTCATAGTGGTAACGAGTGAAAAACACACGACATACCTTACGGTATACTATTCTCTAAACATATGTTTCAACCAATCACAGCAAACTATTTCTCATGACACGACACGACACGACACGACACGGTGTAGTGTGAACCCGGCTTTAGTGTAAACGCACGAAACGCGGTTTATGTTTTTAACCGACAACCGGTGTCCCGGTAACGCCCGAGTCGTTTTTTAAGTGATGTCGTAATACACGAAATACGGGGGAGGGGAGGGAATATTGATCCGTAGATGAATGGTAACCGGTGAAAAGGGTTTTTGGAAAATAAAAGTATCCAGAAAAGAAATTTGAGAAAATACATTATCGGTTTATAGATTTTCTAATGGTAATCAATATAAATCGTACACTATTTATTATTATAATTTATATAATAAAAATTGACAATTTATTTTTGTATTTCCAGAGCCGGGGCTATACTGAATAAAATTAGTAAAAAAAATATGAGTCATTTTTCGATTTAATTACTGTAAAAAAATTTTAAATCTGTATATTTTCCCTAAAACATAATTAGATCATTATTTTGCTATCTACAAATGTTTTAAAAATATTTTTGTTTTTTTTTTTTTTGCCACTGTTTGGATACTTAAAAGACGATAGTTAAAACCAATTTGGATAATATTTCACTGTATAACTTGCATCATAAATAATTTTTTACGGATACTTATTTCCCTAACATATAGAGACCAGCATTATACATTTAATATACAATTATATTTATCGTAATGACGCGAGTGGATTTTATTTCAATAATTTTCTACCCTTATCGTATTGGCTGTATGAAAAAAATTATTTTCAATGTACGCCGATAACGTCCTTTATTTACAACCAGTTATAATGGGCTATCAAAAATGTTTATAAATTAAACTAGATTCCAACAAATGGTGAAAACTAAAACTCTCCAAAAAACCTAAATTCACATTGTACTTATTACTTTTTGAAGTGTTTATTTATTTATTTTATTATGCATTGAGAAAACTTCATTTACAAATTACAATTAAGTTATTCACAGCAGAAAAAAGAGTACGTTACATACAAAAATATAATTTGCTAGTACTTAAATAATAGTAATAATAAGTAATAACTAATAATAATAAAAATAATAACATCAATAATAAAACACAAATAATCAAGGTATATAAACTGTTCTCTTTAAAATATTGAACAATCAAAAATAATCCACTAATTAGTATGAATATTAAGGAAATAGTTTATAAAAGCGGCGTTTTTTGAAAATGACTTATAATTTATTCAAATTTTCCAAATATTTTTAACAAATTACAAATATTTTAGTTGAAAATGTTTTAAAAGTTTGTATACTGTGTAAGTCATACACCGTATAGAAGGTAGTTTTTCTTCAATCTTATATAGGTAAACTATAATGGAAAAATCGAAAAATGTCATGTTCAAAGTACCAACTAGAACTAATTTGATATCGATTACGTACAAACTCTATAACTTCTACTCGACTCCTTCTGAACGAAAAATTGTTCACAGGAAAAAAAATATATCATTGTAAAATCAATAACTTTCGCTCAGAATCTATATAAAAAAAAAAAAAATTAAATATTTGTAAACTAGGTTAAATTATAAACCTATATAAATATAAAACAGTATAATATGTAGCGGAAATAAATTCATGATTTAAAATATCATGCTCAGCTCTTTCATATAATATATATAGTGTCATATAATATTATGCTCGTCCTCTACTAAAAAATAATGATTATTATAAGTGAAAATAGTTAAACTCAAAATTAAATCGCCTATAATATTCAGGTGACAAATAATAAAAAAAAAAAAGTGAAAATTAAAATCGATAGTTTAACGGGAAAACATACATTTCGTACTGATAGACGTATAATAAAACACATATTATAAAAAAATAATATACGTCCGTGTAGAGCGAAAAACTATAAAACCAATAATAATAATTTATAACAAGAAATGTGTTGCGTGCACACGCGTGTATTTATACGTACTTATACATCCGATTAATTGATTGCGATATGATTTGAATTTCAGTGAACACACAATTATATATTATATATTATTATGTTTTTACGATCGAAAGGCATGATAATACGAAGAGAAAAAAAAATTCTAGGATGAGATATTTCTCGTAATTTAAACGCATGCTATCGTATATACAAACGAAATATGTATTTTAATAATTAATAATTAAAATTAACAGTAAATTTAACACACAAAATTATATTGTTTGAGATAACGTAAAAAAATTCAAAAATTAACCAAAAAAAAAAGAACCGCAAACGCTCTCCCCATATGTTTTAATAATATTTGATATTTTATCCATAATTTCATATTTATTTAGCGTATAGTTTACATAATAATAAATTATAAAAAAATTTAAAAAACAACAATATATAATATGTAATTGGAACGACTTACGTTCCCTAATTATAATTATTATACACTATCATATTTATATTGTTATCAAATACGATTTTTTAGAATTATCAGATATACCTAAAAATTACAATTATTTAACAATAATATTATATTAATATTTTCATATTTTTACTCTTTAAAATTTCCTACAACGTATTTACAATTCGTAACAATATTGCCCAACAAATACTGATACTGATATATTATGATTTATAACGAACCAATCAGATATTCGTTATAGGTATAAGCTATTTAATTTTATGAATAATTTATTGCTGTACCTATGTATTTGTACTTTCTTGATTTTTATTATATTATTATTATTATTATTATTGCAGTCTATTGCTGAGCTGTTAATGTTGTCTTGTTTGTTTAGATTTTTCCAAACGCTTTATTACTCTGGAATAGCACACAACATTTAAATAATTTAGTAGTTATTTTTTTTTATACAATAAAAATAATAATGCAATATTACGTTTACAGGCTTTTCAATGTATACTTAAACCTATAAAATATACCTAATGTTCGTCATGTAATCTGCAATAACTAATAACACACAAACAAAAAAATGTCAAAATGAAATCAAAAACCAATAAAAATATAAGTAATAAATAATATTAACTACTATACTATAACTATGGTTATATTTATATATATATATATATAAATATAAAAAAAAAAGAAACTCCTATGAAATATCTCACGGAAAAAAAATTCGACAGTTTCAATCGCTCTTGCGATGACAGCTAGACCTTATACATTACACCACTTGAACTGTTTATTTGTTTTTTTCATTCGTTCCGAACCCCAAAGCTATACGTGAACATATTTTATTCGACATATCGTAAATAATATGTTATTGGAAATTGGTTTACATAGAATAATACGCCTCCGAAACGATTTGGTTGGGTATATCATTATAGCTAGTAATATAGGATGCATTGCTCATCGACGACTATCTTTTGAAATTTCCCTGAAAAATGATCCAGACAACGTCCGAATATATAATAAGTTATAATTATTAAGATTTAGATTTAGGTATATGTTTTAAATACACCATGAAATTTTAAAATATTATGCAAATACGTACATGAAAACGTTCTAAATAAATATGCAAGAATATAAATATTGATATATATATATATATATATATACGCATTATATATTATCTCAAAATAAGATGTATTTATTACATGTTATATTACGTGCAATTCGATTTTTTTTTTGTTGTTGTTGTGTTTTTATATTATAAATTATTTTATTAAAAATACTACTTGTAAAATGCCAAAACATAAAATAGAGAAAAATATCACTAAACCCGTTGTTATTAATTATTTATATTTTTGTTATCACCATCAGGTTATGATATTGATAATAACGATTAATTATTACGATATAAATATAAAATATTTCTAAAAAAAAAAATATATAATGGGATTTAACATGCAGTCGAGGTGATACTTGAAAGTTCCAATCAGAGCACATTATATTTAGAAGTACTTTAATAGTATCAATAAGTATTATATACAATATGTGATTAGTGATTATTATATACGATGTTATAATTTTAAATAATTAATTAATTGATTTTTTTAACACATTTTTATAATGTACTTCTATATAGAAAACTATAATTTATAGAGTTTATATTTTTATAAATATATGTAAAATGGCGTATATAAAACACTGGAGTTTTGAGTTCACAGTTCGGTTCCACACTACAAATTGCGGACAGATACCGATTTGTTAAATATAATATATAAAAAATGAAATGAAAAAATAACTTCAAAAGTTTAATTTTTGTGACAAGTCCATTATTATTTGGGAATGAAGTTAGCAAATCTAGAGGCATGCATTAAAAACTCGTTAAAAACCCGTTAAAAAATTACGAGAGTTTATTATTAAAATCTTCAAATTAAATACAATCGTGTTTATCGTCTCGAGAAAAAGAAGAAAATTAAATTTTCGAATATTAACATATATTAAACAATGCCAAGATATTTGGATATGGATAGAAATCTAAAAAACAAGCGTATTAATACGACTGTTAAAAATTTGATTATACTGCGAGGACTGTAAAAAGAGACTTCAGTATATAAATACAATAAATATAGATACCAAAAAAATAGACTATCCGATTGGTAAATAATTTAGTTGGTAATTAATGACGAGAGAACAATACTAAAAATATAATTATTTTCAATTTTTTAAAAAAATACCAAAAACGAGTTATTATAACTGGGTATATTTACACCATTTATTTGCAGTTATTGTATTATTCTGAAATATTAAAATATAATAAGACATTGAAATAAAGTCATAACCCTAAATATCTGAATACATAATATGTTGAGAACAAACTATTGTCTATATACTCTATGGAACCAAAAGATCTTAATTAGAGGCATATTATTATTGCAGGTACAATCTGATAAAATTATATTTTGGTGGATTAGTCATGATCTATGCGAACTGTATGAATATGTGTAAAAGGACAACGGATAACGTGCATTGTATAGAAAGGGTTAGATTAGTGACTACTAACTTTGGGGATTTGGGCGAGTGAAGACATTCCATGTCCCAAGTTAGTAAGTTATCCTCCCTACTTTGGCCAACGTGTAGGGGTAGAATTATTCCGAAATGGTATCTCTTCTGACTATATTATATAGTTTGAGCGATGGGCATGCCTATATATATTAACAACAAAACCAGTAAAGTATGATTGAAATTAACTGATTCAAAAAGAAAAAATGCAAAAAACAACGGTATAAATAAATGGAATACGATATAATGGATTAAACGAAAATGCGAATTGCAAATAACGTAGTATAATGTCTATGAAGAGCCCACTAAACCGGTACGATGTAAAAATAGTATAATTTACCTGAGAGACAATGTAAATTAAAAATATAGTATCATCTTTTCAGGGAATCGGACATTTCGGCGAGGCATTAATTTTTATGCGATTTGTAATTTTAAAATAAAATATATGTTATAAAAGTAATAATATATGTATAATATATATAATGAAACAAATATATCATAACAAGTATCGTTTTTATTAATATTTTCAAATTTTATGTAATAATTATTATTTATTGTATCGAGTACAGTCGTACAACAACAGTACAGTATTTAGATTTAATTTTTGATAGGGTAAGTTAAAATTATTGAAATATTAAAAGATAAAATATTGAATATTTAAAGGGAATCGGGGAATCGCACATAATATTTCTTTAAAATAAAATGAAATTTTATATTATTAATTTTTTTTTTAAAATTATTAATTCATTTTTTTTATATACCTACCCTATCAAAAATTAAACCTAAATACTTTAATGTTATCGTACGACTGTACCCAATACAATAAATAATAATTATTACATACAATTTAAAAAAATTAATAAAAACGATACTTGTTATGATATATTTGTTTCATTATATAAATGATTATTTTTTGTAATATATTAAAATTACAAATCGCATTAAAAAAAAAAATGCCGTAAAAAAATTTCCTCGCGTCGAAATGGCCAGCGCCAAAATGTCCTAGACCCATCTTTTCATTATACCATAATTTTACTTTTCGTTCCAGGGTTTACAAGATACAAATTTTCAGATTTACTCGATGGTCACCATTCATCGTCTAAGAACCGCACTCGTTACAATTAACCCTTATATATACGATTTCAAATATATAATATTTTTCTGTCCAGCTCCATCAAATGATTAAAATACTAATTAGATCCATCGCCCTATGGTGTATCAACCACTTATTGATTTCTTATATGATGTTATTTCTTTTCGCGTGCATTAGCAAGGTGATTTGATTTGTATTTGTCGTAATTTATTTTCAAACTGCAATATCGTACAATAAAAGTTTAAAAAATATATGAAAACGATTTTGATGAAAAAAACAAAAAACGAGTAGTATAAAAATCTCGGACACACCACGCAGGGTCCCGTGTCCCTCGGCAGCATCAAGATCGTTTTGCGGGGGAGGTGACCGCGAATAAGGTGTGACAATCCGACCGACAAACATTGCAGCGGTCGTAATTTATAACACGACACGTTTCTCTAATGGACCACACCGGCCTGTCGGCGTAATAAATTATCGGACCATTTCGGGGGCGCGTGGCTCACCGTCTGCATTTCGATAGAGAGCGTTTTTCCACCAGATTTTTGCCAATTTCTATATCCAATCTATTACTGTATATGTAGCGTATATATGTATACAGATAAATGCGAGAATAATAATATTGCCGTCTGAATTGTATTTACCGTTTCACATCGTGGCGGTGTCGTAAACAATAACGTGATTTATACGCTTTAAAATGTTATATCTATACGGTTTGCGGAGTACAGAAACGCGCGTATCGCGAAATAAATTATATCGTTTCCACGCGACTTGCCGCCCGGAAAAATTGATATTGGACGGGCGCATTCGCGCTCACACAGTCGTCGTAAGCCACCACAAACAGGCATATCTAGGCAGTTGGTTAATCCAAATTTCAGGAAGAATGAAAGTCAAGCAATATTGAAAGACAGTTATAACAGTAACACAATATATGGGTATAGTAATATATACACATAGTAACCCGTGGCGGCTTTAGAATTTAATTTTTTTTTTTTGGGGGGGGGGGGTAAAATTGAGTTGCTTAACTTATTTTTTTTTTCCTCTATTATGTGTAATGTGTATTATACAAGAAATTAACATCTTTTTAGGACTTTGAGGGGGCCATGTCCCTCTGCCCCCCCCGCCATTGATAGTAAAAATAACTGGTCACGTTTTAGTTAATTGTATTGATTGTTGGGCAATTCCAAAATTTATTTAGTAAAAAAAAAAAAAAGTCTTTATTCTTTATAGTCTTCATACCTTATGGATTTTAGATTTCAGGACTGGTATCAATATTGTTTTCTATTTCTATGAGAAAAATTTGAATTTAATCTTTAAAATTATTAATAAAAAAAATTAACAGTATAATTAATACGCATTTCCTACATTCTATTTTTTTAAATATTCAATACACAATTACACATATTTATTAATAATAATTATTATACATGAATTTCGATTAAAATATGTTAAACGAAATCGTTCACGCAACATGCATTAACTTAAGATTAGGTTAATACAATTAAAATTTAATCTACCTAGTTCAGTTTAATAAATTTAATTTAAAACTGGTAAACGCCATCTATATATTCTAAAATATGAAAACTGTGTTCTAATACGGTTGAAATGTTTTCCCTTGAATTGGTTAATATAGGCTAATTATATAACTCTGGTGAACGTAATACTTCTCTAAAAATCACATCAAATCTCTATATTAAATCAATATGGATATTCTTGAAGTTTGGGGCTATTGTTACTCATATTGTTTGAAAACAATGCACTGTCCAGTTGGATAGCTATAAGTAATTTTGAAGTAAGGAACTTACTTAATATTTTAGTCATAAAATCAACTGCAATATATACAAATAACATTCCGTTGGTTTGAAATGAAAGGATTTTACATTGATAGTGTTTTAAAATAATTTTTAGGAGGATATTTTTAAAATTCGATATGATAAAAGCAGGATGTAGGGGATGGAAGCTCTCCACTCGACGGGTAAGATACTGTTTGCGGATATATTCAAAAGCAATAATAAATCATTGCTTTCTGTAAAGTTTCCGTTGAGCGGAATTTATAACTATAACAGTAAAAAATTTTTTTTAATTTTTTGACGTCATACACTATAACTATGGTAACGTTATTCGTTATATAAAAGAAAAAAAATAATAATGATAAATGTATACATACGAATCTCTCGTTTTAAAATATGAGTTTTCCTTAGGCTTAAGAAAACTACTGGGAATAGCAAAACATTACCACCGAAAAGTACCATTGAGAACGAATTTTCTACCATAAAAAAAGCTATATTTACGCCAAAACTCCTACTCGATTTCTCCTACCGAAGAAATGTTTCCGGAAAAAAAAAAAAAATAAAAATCAAATATCATTTTGAACCTAATAGATTCCTCGCTAAAATCTAATATTTTTCTACGGGCAATATACCTGTATATATAGATCCTATATTTTGTTTGTCGGTGCCGGACGCAATACATTTCTGGTTTTCTTTTAGCGTAAAACGGGCGATAAGACGGTAAAAATTGATTTCGAAAACAATTGGATTCGGATAAACTTTGGTCCAAATACGCAAGCTCGCAACGGGTGTCAAATGTCATCAGCTATATTATATACGCTATAGAGATAAATTCTAAATTGCTCAGATTCCCACCCTGTGTACAATCTTCAATGTACCAATATATATATATATACATATTATAGTCACATAAATATAGCGAGCGGACCGTTTAATGTCAATGTCACTGCTCGTATCGTATAAGACGTATCGCGTCTTATCGCGGTCCTTGAATATACATTAATCCGAAAGAGTCGACCGACGCTTATCTACGGTTAAGATCATCGGGTACACTCGGTCAGATATTTGTACGCGATACGACGCATGTATATAATAGTGGATTGCGACCACACTGCAGATGGTATTTTATCCCACGGGATTATATCATTGTAATTTCGTTATAATCTATTGTGTACAATAGCACGTAACGACGAGAGCATTTCATTCGCTAGTACAATATAATATGATAACGATTGGCAATATCAAAATCAATTATCATCGTATGCATACGACTCGGATGAACTAGATACTACGTATACTCGATAATATATACGTTTTGATTGTCGACAACACTGTTTATTTCCATATTGCAGTACGTGTACAATATCCATTAAACGAGTATATAACATTGTGTAATATAATTGTTTTCTAAAACGTTTAGGGTCGTAATTTTATGCGCTATTTCATGTTCGAGTTATAGTTTTATGTAATATAATATGGATCGGGTCAGGACAGTTTTTCTTTTATATTATCAAAAGTACACCGAAGACCTGCACAGGCTGTAGTTGACTTTTCGCGAAAAAAAAACGACATAGCCGCAACTATAGAAAACTTATAGTTTTTTTTCCTGCGGATAAACACTATATACATGTTGGCCGTCTTTAATACTTTATAAAGCTTTTTCAATTACTCGTGAAAACAGCACAGCTATATATATATATATACGATATTCTATTTACGAAAGAACAAATAGGTAAACAACATAACATAATGAAACTTGGGACAAAGAAAAAACTCCCTAGTTATTTTCAAAAAAAAAAAATAATGAAAACTCCGACTACATTCTCAATAGAGTTGGGTTTTGTGTATACACTTAATATATTATATAGGTATATGATTTAATAATATTTGAATGTAAAAGTTATCAGTTGTGGGGTTTGTCAACGGATAACTGCACACTTCAATGATTCGCAATAAAAAGTAATTCTAAACACTGTGTTTTATTAGAAACCAAACAATTCTAATGATAAAATATATAACGCAGTATTGATCCAGTCTATGGTAGAACACGAAATATTGACTGTTAATTTGACCATTGTAGACTCGAAATCGTGCAGGAAATCTTCTAGACCGAAAATCCCAAGGGATGCGTCCGAGTTCTGTCCCAAAAATAATACAATGCAAAAGATGTATGTACTAATTTTGTTCAAAATTTAAAAAAAAGTATATATATATAATACTAATAATTCTGTTCAGGGGAAAAAAATCCTATCAATTCCGTGCAGGAAATAAAAAAAATTAAAAAGTATATATACATGTATATTGTATAGGTAGATAAATTAATATAGATCCTTCCCTAAATGTTGGATATAAAAATTGAAAATTTTCACATAATAATATATAATATATAACATGAATATTACTGTTGATAATAACTAAAATTACCTTTTTAATGACGAAAAATAATAAATAGCCCAAATAAATCGTGGAAACATTTTTAAATATATTTCAAGTTGATTTTGTACTTACACGCTTTTGGTGAAAGTTTCAGGTCTATGGAACCATTTTTCTCCGATATTCTAAAAAATGTTCCCATCGAAATAATACATGTTGTCGAAAAATTGAAATGGGTATAGGGACTATAAAAATTTAAATGACTATTAAAAAAATGTGCAAGATTCTTTAGATATTTTAAATATAACTAGAATGGCGTACTTTTTACATTATGTAAAACTTTCAAGTCTTAAAACCTAAAATTAACTTTTTTATCACAAAAAACTTCAATATTAAAAATTGTTATAAATAATCCAAAATTTAAAAAAAAAATTCGAAAATATTTACATTAGTTTTATTGCACTTAAATGCTTTTAATGTGCAAATTTCAAGATTTTATGACCATTATTAACAGAATTACAACGAAAAATCCATATTCAATTAAACATTTTTTTAGTTTTTTGTTTTTTCTTGCACATTTATTGGAAAATTATGCTGAAAATTTTGGAGCACTCCTCATGAAATATATGGGTACGGACATAAAAAAAATAAACACAAGTGTATATATAAACCTAAACCTCCATCCCTGGAGTTCCTTTTCTTCGCTCAGAATCTAAAAATGATAGAAAATCACGCCAAATTTCTATTAGTGAATAATATTATTTTACATAAACCATTAAATTATTTGTATAGTTTTACTTATTAGTAAGTTCAAATTTTGCATTTTTCATATTTTATATCAAGCATTTGAAAGACGAAATTGACATACACGTTTTTTTTTTTTTAATCTAGAGAGAAAATGGAATTAAAAAGGATATTTAAATGGAATTCGTATTTAGCCCTTGTGAGTATACGAGGTTTGGCCGAAGAGAATTTTACAAAAGAACATTTTGTTTTATTCAATCTATTTTACTTTCTCGTGTTTGGATTTTATTCTTCCAGAGAAAAGTTTAAAGACGATTAAATGTATTTTGTTTTCTGTTTTACAAGTTTAACTATATATATATATATATATATACTCAAATTCACAATTCACCAAGTAGAGTGGTCACGAAAATTGCCTTTTCCCTTGAAAATATGACAAGATCAAGCTCAGAAATGTACGCCATTTTGCACGGTTTCATAACGCGTGAAAATAGTCATAGGCGTAGAAAATGTGTCCATTTTTTAACACATTTCACGAGGGTGGGAAATTGTATATATGTATATATATATATATATATATAAAGTTAGCTGTATGACACTATATAGATATTTTATACTATATACTCTTTTTTTTTATTGATGTGTTAGAGATTTGATGTGTTTTTTGGAAAAAAATACTTTCGTTTTTTTTTAATCGACTTAGACCCTACGGCCACACTATATACGATCTTCTTCAAATATTTTCTAAAGCCAACCAGGCTGTATTTTATAAAAACAGAAAACTATTATATACAAAATCAATGATAACAGTAATTAGATTAACAAAAGAATAAACAAATATACATTTTACAAGGCGAAGCATTCTATGCAATGAATGGTTATTACCATACGATGTGGAGTGGGACGGAATATGAAAAAAATAATGGTATCTATAGTATGATGAGCAAAGAACACGGAAAGAAATTTCAAAGAGATGATCTGGCATATACGCTTCAATACGACGGGAAGAAAGAGTGGGTATATAAAGGGACTTGCGAATAAGGGAGTAGTTATGTTGAGCTTGATCAATTTCAAGAATATACAAAATGCATGAGAGAAATTTATTCTGTATATGCTCAATTCTCAATTTATCTTTAGCCAGAAATTTTAAGCAGTTTTTTGAATAATGAAAATTTAACAATTGAAAAATGTTAAAATATATTTTAAAAGTAATCTAAAAATAATCTCATATGTGTACCACGTTTTATTATTGTGTAATCACGACATTTGTTAAAATACTACTTTTGGTTTTCTGATCTCAGTTGAATCAAAAATTATCATAAAAGAGAAATATTTACATTAAAAAAAAAAATTATAAGAATTTACAATAAGACCCGAAAATAGAGTTTTTGTTCAATAAGTATAATTAAATATCTAAAATTTGTGATTGAAAAACGTCAAATTTCCAAATTTTCAATTTGAAAAAAATATTTTAACCAAAAAAATCTTTATGTACGTCCATAGTATGTAAATATTCTAATCTATCATATTATTCTGTTTAAATTTTGAATCTACGATTACTAGGAGAGAAGTTGAACACTTAGAAAGCGAGAACGTGTTTTAATGCCGTTAAAACGTATGTACAAAGTCTTCGCTGAAGGGTGTGAAATGAGAATGTTACGGTTGTGTGGAGTAATTAAAAAGGACTCCAGATAAGGAAAGAAATGTGAATATTTAAAAAGGAGCTTAGGTATACGATTACAATAGTAAAATAGATAATATAAAGTAGATTAAGGTTGTGTAGGTATATTATAAAGAAAGAGGAAAGGAGCAGTGGTGTTAGAGATGGATTATAGAGAGAGGAAACAGCGAGAAATTTATAAAAAAGTGATCGATAATCATATGGGGAAGACTGGGGTATGAGATATGGACTATGGTGGAATGTACAAAATAGAAGTTGAACTATAGTGAGTAGCTAGGATGAAAAACGATGTAGAATTATATGTAAGTACACTAAATCTAAAATAATATCATCGTCGTAATAATAATAATATTGGTATTTTTTTTGAAAATACATTTTTTATGATCGCATCAAAAATAATGTTTTAATTTTAGAACAATCTTTATTATGTAATAAATATATTGTCCAAGACCGTGGCGTTTTTCTCGGGGTGTATTTACGAAGTTAGATAAGGGGCGCCGTGGACATTTTTTTTAAGCATTTATACAGTTCGTGTAAATGACATTTGCTGCATCCACTATATTTTCTCTCCGTCCTTATTTCCCGAGTGCATTTATTGAAATCCATAATATTTTTATAATTTATATTACTTATTATTGTTCTATATACATTTTATCTTCGAACTATACATTTTATAATCCACCCGCGCCACTTCTAGATTAAATGCTAAATACGCCACTGGTCCTTTATCAGTCATTGAACTGTTCGCGTATAAAATGTATTTATACATATACTAAGTAATAATTAGAATAGTGTTTGTTTTCGTGAACGAGTAGCGTTAAAACCGTTCAACAATATAATTATACTGGAACAATAAACAAGACAACCCGAGCAGAGATCGGCTATCAGAGGGCACGCGTGCGGTAATTTCCATTTGTTCGATATAATGCAATATTAAATTTTGTACGCGAAATTATATTTATAATTTTGTGACCAGGCTGTAGAGAATATTAAAGTACTGATTTTAATATTCTGAGTACTTTTCAAGTATTCTAATATTACAGTCTTGTAAAAAAAAAATATTTTTCCAAAAATGTATTAAAAACATTTTTTCGAAATAATGCTTGAATAAAATATAAAAGTATATAAATACCTTCTTTTTTTTTTTTTTTTTAATCACGATATGGGGATAGAATAACGAAGGTTTAAAACTATCGATACATACACATAATACTTTGTATTATTAGTTACCTGTCTAAATAATAATCAGATTTATTCTGAATTTTTTAATTTTATTTCTCCTAACTTGTAAAATGTATATTGTATAATACAACAATAAATAAGTTACACTCTACAAAAATGCTTAATTCCCGATTTCTATACTTATTTTTTAATTATTTGTTTTATAAAAACAACAAACTAATCCCATAAAATTGTTTAAAACAATTTGTTTTTTTTTTATAAATAATAAAATAATAAAATTCAATCATAAATATAACAGGAATAATACACACTATACACAATTTTTACATATTTATGTTGCCAACAATAGTTAACTATAATTATTATGTATGCGACAGCGAATTATCAGGACCGGTGGTTGGACGTTAGGAAAAATACACTTTTCGAACGTTTTCGATTTCTTGGTTCCTATCTCTTTAGTAACTTTTATATTAAGAGGACGCTATACTAACAAATTTGGTAGCTAAATAGTACTTTCGTAATTCAAATACGACTAAGTCTATAATAAACATTGAAACATACATTTTACACCGTTTAAAAGATGAAAACTTTGTCTATGTTTTCTTGGAATTAGATTTTCAAAATAATGTTATATTTTATATTTTATACATATGAATATTTACTAAATATGATTTTTAAAAATCAGTGTCTAATAAAACATAGTTTAACATCTCATCTATCAAATGGTGGTACAATTTAGTATCTACATTTTGTTTTTTAAGTTAAATGCCATTTGAATTGCGTAACCATGTTTTAAATAAATATCGTGATTACCCAACGATAAAAAAATGGAACTGACACAGATCGTTTTTTAAATTACTATAATATTAATATATATTTAAATATTTTGAATTTCTTTGGTTTTCTTTTTTCTTAAATTTTTCCCTGTACAAAACCCCTTGAAAATCGAGTGTGGAGCATCCTTAAAAGATTGTAAAAAACGATCGATTGTGAAATCAATAATATCCCTAGTAATTATGTATTAGTATCTATGACAATGAATCAATAAGAGAGACGGACGAAGAGAAATAAAAAAAGCCTAAAAATTATAGGAAAATACATTTATATTTCAGTAAAATTTAAATACTTTCATATTGTAACGTTGAACATACAAAAAATAACAACATTTCAACATTAAATTGTCTTATTGACATATTGTTAAAAATATAAGTACAATATTTTTATAAAATGAGTATTTTTTTTTTTAAAAAAATTCTTCTGTATTCCGAATACTTTTAAACACATTTTTATTGCTTAAAACAATAAACACTTCTTTCTACCACACAAACAGTTTTTCATTGGCCTCGATAATCAAAAATCGTGTTTAGGTAAATATTTATATATTTCGAGAATAAGATATAGAATAAAATAAGTCGGTATACTTATAGTAAGTGCTTTTTTGATCGAGGAGACACTCCGACCGACGGAGTTGAAATGTTTTAAAATACTTTTACACATAATATATTATGGCATGTATACGAGCAAAAAAACCACAAAGCACACACACCGCAGTTTATAATCGTGGTGTACACGAATACTATGACACTGTGACCCTGGACTCGCGTTAAATATATTATTGCATGATAATACTTATCGGGTATTTTTCTCAACTCTTCGAATTTATAATTAAATGTTATATGAAAATTTAAATTTTATATTCAAACGTTAAAGGGGTGTTGATAACTTATTTTGTATACACATTTACTTTAAGAATATAGAGGTACTCCGTATTCGTATAGTTGCCCGATCTTTCATCAGTAGATATTGATGTAATGAACTCGTCCTGCTGTTTTTCATTGTGTGGAAGTACCTTCTTAAAGTGAACCGAGTTTCCCGTAATCTCCCACACGCACAGCAACGTACAATTTTGGATTTAGTATCACGAAACAACGACCTATCAATCAAAGCGGAATTAACATTAGAAGCTCTAAATAATATTATATGATCGAGTTATAATTAATGATTTTATTAAATAAACAGATTGTATCGTTGAATAGTTTTGATCGAGAATGATAACTAATCCGGTTTTTGGATTTCGATTTGCATCTTCATTAGGTGGACAGTAAATCGATTCAACGTATAGCTATAGTAGTCAGTGTTAAATAGATCACGACCTTTCTCAATATTATGATCTATTGAACGAGTTTATATTATGAGATGAATGATGATACAAAATATGTATTGAAAGTGTGCCACATATTTATGTTCAAAAATATAGGTATATAATTATTTATAAATTGTTATGTTTTTCGAAAACTAGAATATTATTTTTAATATCAAACATTTATAATATAATAATAATGGATATAACGGATTGCACCATAAGGTTCGTATTGTAGGAATGCAAGTGATTAAAACTGGTAAAGTGATTTAATTATTAAATATTTCATTGTAAAAAAATGTTCAAATCATTGCTGACTGTAATAAGGAATGTTATTATAATTCATATTCATATAACAATAATTAACTATATATATATTTATAATGGGACTAGGCTTTTTAATACTTTTAATAATTAACTTTCCTACGAATTGTGTGAATATTATGTTCAGATTAAACTTAGTTTTAAGAGCAATACCATAAAAAACGTTAAGTATGATTATAATTATAATATTATATTTCTTCGTCTATAAAAAAAAAAAAGAAGTTAACGTGTACTATTCTTTGGAATACTAATTTATTATGGTATAACAGGATCATTCGAGATAATTTATTTTGTACATATTAAAGTCAAATTTATTATTGATAAGCTACTGTAAGGTTTAAAAATAATAATTAATTTTAATTTTGATATATCTAGGTTTGTCTGCTCGGAATTTAATAAAAAGTCAATTTAAGCCAATTTTAGTGAAAGAAATTTACCAACTGTGTGGTTTTGGTGCTGTCATAAGATTATGTAATTTGTATAACTCTGTAGCCATAATGCTATTAATCGTTAGTTATTGTTCGCTAAAAAAAAATATGTACGTTATGATTATATTTACGACGATTAATGTGATACATTTAGGGAAAATTGTCTTGAACGTTTAAATATATTCTGTGCACGTACAGAGTGTGTTAAGTATCTACATTTTTAGGATCACTATAAATTTGAAATTTCTGCATTTCTTGATTTTTCCATGATTTTCAGGTATGTATAATAACATTTTTTTTTTTTTTTTTTAATTGGTTTATATATTTTACCACTCGTATTGAATTTATTTGCAGATTTCAATCATTTCAATGTTCCCTCTACGTAGTAATAATGTTTAATATTTCCAAATTGAATTTTATGGTCATACGATTCACACATTTGGTAATTTAAGGGATACGATTTTCATAATTTAAAATTTCATGGATTTTTTCCCGGTTTATTTAGCGACCTTGATGATAAATGATATTAATGATATATCAAGTCATTTATATAACTGCAGTACCTGTATACACAAAATGCATTTTTTTCCACGTATAGTTTTATGCAAGATTTTAACGGATAACTGATTTTCACGTACAATAATCTACGTGCCACCATCCACAATAATAATGACAAACGAGTGGGTTTAAGGACGGAAATTATCGGTAGATTTAATGGATTTATGGGCTTCATTTCAACTCTAATATATATATGCTTTGCACAGATGTTTGTATATGTCTGTATCCATTGAACTAGAACCGTTTAAAAAACAGGCATTTACAATACACACATTTGGACCACGTGGTATATGATAATAATAATATGTCTTATAGAACAATGGCACAGAAAGATTTAGTCATCCATCACACCTAATTACGGTCATGTCGGTGAAAGCGTAGACAGTTTCGTAGGACCCATAATACTCAAATGAATGTATATTATAAGACGACAATTGAAGCCACTGAAGCAAATAAATAATAATAATACCGTGGACTAAATGTCGGCCAAAGAAAACCATAATTCAAAAAACATCAAAATGTGTATTTGGATAGTCACTTTTTGATACAGAAAAAACATAATCTATTGTGCATCGTATTAATTCTTTTTCACGATGGTTTCTTTAATGATTTTTGCGTGTAGTAATACATATATATATATATTACATAAGTATACTAAAATATTTTCACACCGTACGAAAAAAATGTTTTAAAAAAATTTTATAATGTTTTAAAATAGAGAAACGTAAAGTTTAATAACATATTATTTTCAATATACCGTTTTATAATATACAATACCTATGCATTATGATATTCGTAACATATTTTTAAAATATTATATCGAAAATAATTTTTATACGGTAATATTCCGGACAAAAACTTTCCCAAACCCATTATTCCATACTTTCTACGGTTTTTTTTTTTCAAACTTTGTGTTTTTTGTCCTGTCTGGATTTTGAATAGTACAAAAATATAATAATATGTTCAGAATGTTTTTACATTCGAATAATCATATAGTACAAGTATGTACATATCATGTGTATATATATATTTTTTTTTTTCATATTAATATTGTTATTAACAAGTAAGAACAAGATGTGTTATACCATCGAAAACATTTCTTTTAGATCTCGTACACGGTATACATCGGTAATATATACTATGTAAATCAAATGAATTCTGTTCGCCAACTTCATATTTTGTATTTTCATCGTCGTGACTATACAATATATATACTATGTAGGTACGAGACATATAAAATAAAATGTGTAATTTATGTAGATTTCACAAAAATAAATTATTCAAACAATAATAATAATAATAATAATAATGATGAAAGAGATTATAATATATTATATGCGTAGCATTAACCGTTAATCACGATATAATGAGTTACTCACGATAGGAAAAACAAAACAAAATGCGCTTAAAATATTTTTAAAAAGTAAAATAGTGTTCGAATAATATTTTAGGAAAAACATTGATCTCACAAATAAAATTTTAAAATACATTTTCAATTTAAAATTTCAGAAATATAAATGTACTTAACTCAGTTGTCAATCAGATTTTCGATTTCAAAGTTCATGAGTAATGGGTTGATTTTTGAGTATAATGAGTAATAATAAAACCTATAATAATAATTAATGAATAGATAATATCTATGACATGTAGGAACTATTCTTTTAAAAAAATTAAAGTTTTACCAAAATATTCATATCATGTAATTATCACGTTATTTATACACTCTTAAAAAAATTACAATTACAATTTAATGTAAAAATAATTCCTACCTATATACCTTAGATTATATGATGTTATCTTTATTAATAATTATATGATTATAGTTCATTATTTCCTAAAATAAACTAGTTTTTTTTTTAAAAATTGGAAATGCAAAACCGGATTTTACTATGTTGCACCTGTCTTAGACATAGACAACTAAGTCAGGTACTACGTCCCCCAAAAATATTTATAATATATGTTTATAAAATATTTTCAAAACAATATATAGAAAATGTTTTGTTATCTTTAATTTTCCGGATCGAAGATTTCCCCAAAACCATTTAATGAACATTTTTTTGTGTCTGGAAAAAAATTATAGCAGAATTAGTCAAACCACGACAATTATTGTTTTTCATTTTACTGTTAGAAAATATAGTATACAGGACAGGTTGATTTAAGTTTCATGTTTTCATAATTTGTTCATATATAGTTATTTAAAATAATAATTAATAATAATACATAAGGAATAAATAATAATATGTAATAATATAGAAAAAACTATATAAAGTATTTATACATTTTAACATTATTGTTAGATTATTATTATAGTATATTAGTTAGGTAATTAATTTTCAAAACAAAAACTCCAATATATACATACGTAAATACATTTTTTTTTTCTTTAGATCGGAAAACGTTTTTCAAAGCAAAATTCTTTTAAGTAAAGAATTTTGCCTTAAAAAACTCAACGTGACGGTTGAAAAATAAAAATTGGGGTTCTCATTTAGTTTTAAAAATTTACTGTTGCGATTCCCAGTAGTTTAATCCAGAATATTGTATCACTAACTACGTCGCATTTTATGCTAACATTTTCTGGTAAACTTTCTTCTCCGCACATTTCTCAAATAGAAAAAAATTGTCCAAAAGTTTTTTGATTATTAAAAAAAAAAAACATGCAAATGCATATAAATCCTAAATATATATGAGTAGTATAGACCACGAACTAATAATTAAGATATAGAGGTCTAGACACGATATGGCAGGAGGGTGTGCGGTATATTTTTCTCAAGTATATATTTTTCTCAAGTATACAGTGGCAGTATGCGAGGGATGTTCTTACTTTTTGCTATACTAGCGCTACCTATATTACTTTTTGAATACTACATGCTCTACGTACTATCAAAAAAAAAAAAAAATCTAATGATAATGAGCGCAGAATGTAGATAGCGCTACCATAACAAAAAGTTAAAATACCCCCCGCATACCGCCATTGAATATACTTTTGGGGGAAACGATATTAACACTCGTGTCCAGTTCTCTTATCTTAGTTCGGGATACAGATAGTATATTCTAAAATTCATGGCTATAGCATAAATAACAAGGTATATGACAATAGATCGTCTAAATTTCGATCCGGTCTGCGCATCCACAGTGAAAACAATAATGTCGTAATTTTTTCTATGGCAACTGCCACCCACTCTTATTGCGTATCAATATTATGATTTTTTAGTATTATCACTTATATTATATTACATATTTGTTTATATATTATTATTATATTGGTGTATTATTTCTAATGGTTTGCAATTATCAGTGAGCATATTTTCAAATTTCGCACCTGGCACACAGTTCCGTACAGAAGAAGGAAAATCATACCCGCGTATCACAAATCTGCTATCACACCTATAGAGTTATTAGTTATTTTGCCATCAATGTCAATACTATAATAACAGATAATGAACGCTAGGTGGACAATTTCTAAGTAGCGAGCGAGTGTTTTTCGCTATTCGTAAATTGGACTCCAGGGACTCATAATATCGCCGGTGCCAGAATAGACCGTACCTACTGTACATTATAAGCGAACGCGATTAAAACCCGACTAAAACCGTGGTAACAGTGGTTAGTCTTCGCGCGCACGATTGCGTCCAGCCAGACGTGTAATGGCTGTGGTAACGAATTGCCACGCGTCCACGGTCTTGTACCCTGACGGCCTCCATATTAACACATATATAATTGCAATAAGCAACACTGCATTTTCGGGTTTGAATTTAAAATCGAATCCGAGACTAATATAATTAATACGTTTGTTCGTATATACAAGTGCACAGTCCGTGGAGTCGTAGGTATACTATATAATAATTATTACCGATGAAATAATAATTATTGCCCCCCTCCCCAAAAAAAGCATAAAATCTATCTATATTATGTACGCGCGTCTGCTACGAACGTCATGATATATTATTATTTATTATTCACATCGGTCGTGCACTCGAGCCACTTTTTAATTCCAAAATAATTGTTGATACGATCATATAACTGCAGGTTTTAATTAATGTGGCATTGTACCTATATTTTATTTATTTGCATCGTATCAGAATTTTATAATATTATGTGAAATTATTTATTATAGATACCTATACCTATACCCATCACAATGTAGAACCATCCCGGGCAGCCAACTTCTTGTGAGCAGCTAGAGACAGGCCATAGGTTCAGGGCCGTAGCAAGACCCAATAGCGCCCCTGGCAATGAACAGAATTTGCGCCCCCTCCTCAATCACTGTCATTCCTATGAAATATTTGTGGTAGAGTAATAAGAAAAACAAGGGCTTTTCACAAA
>JAIPRL010006941.1:0-25320 GCA_025469235.1 Pemphigus obesinymphae
ATTTGTCCTTATATTATTCTATTTTCATTTTTTATGTAAATTCTAATTAATCCATAATAAACATAGATTAAACGATTATATTTTAAGGCATTTTATATAGGCAACCACCAGTGAAATTGATCGCTATGTCACCAATTGATATCATTGAGTTTCCCGTATTCTCATTTATAGTATTTGATCACATCATTCGTATTTTAAATTCTCGTCTATTGCGGTTTTCGACCCATGAACGTTTTAGACGAGTTAGAACAACGTTTACGTTTTCTTTTTAATAATGATGCTTAAACTAAATTTAAAAACCTTTCCTATTTTATGTTTACGTATAAAATCTATGAACTTTATACTGAGATCGAAACTACCTATCGACCGATAACTGACGGAAAACTTGAACTGAAGACACACGGTACCTAGTCCAGCAGTCAAATTTATCACAATTGCACAAAAAAAAATCAGATTAATTCATTCTGCGCCTAGAACTGAACACTGAACAGCCTTCAGATTTTGCCTACATATGATTTAAAATTGCGTACTTTAAACTGCCAAATCAAATCAGAAGAAAAAAATTGAATGTGTTACAGCTTATATATTATTATCATCTGTAAAGTTGTAAAATGTAATACTAAGAAGTTATCTGCAGGATGAAAAATAGATTGTTTATATTAATACAAGCTTTGCTGTAAGTTCTATGTACAAATTATAAACTGCATTGTATCCTATTCTGTATTTGTATGTAATTGTATTGTTTTTATTCTTTCACAATAAATTATGGCAGCGATTGTCTTGAATGGGGAGAAGGGTGTTCAGTGGCCTTGTCCAGGGAAAGCATTGCTTTCAGATCTCCTATCACAGTCAGTTAAACAAAAAAAAAAAAATTAAAAATATCCATTAATTTAATTATGAATGTAGTTTATTTTAGAGAATACAATTTTATATATAAATAATAATATTATAATTAGTGATTTTACAGATATAATAAAAGTACCTACCTATATATATATATAGATATTTTTTTTTATTTAGAGTAAGTGAGTACTAAGTAACTACTAGAGTTTTTAAAAGTAACAGCATAAACATTTTTCTGTTTTCTTTAATATTTACCAACTTATTAACTTGTCATAATATATTCTTCTTGTAGTGTAATTTTTGAACGAGTTAAAATAAAATACAAAATATATATATATGTAAATAGGTACTCATGATATTGATTGGAAATACAACATGATATGACTTACTAAAAGTATTTAGTCACCAATTTAACAAAATATTTACTAAGATTTTTATATAAAATAAAAATATTTAAAGGATTTTTGATAAAAATATATACATTGTAAGGGTTCTAAACATAAGCTTATATATCTTATATCCCCATTGTGGCCATCTGTCTATCTGTCCGTATAGTTACTATAGTACATAGTGTTACAAGTTGTTTATTTGGTTACTAAGTAGATTTACGAGCGAGATAGGTTTTATTCGTTTCATAATATTTTTCTTATAATTACAAGGAGCATTATTGATTTGGTTACTATAGAATGATAGATATTATTAATTTTGTTTTATAACATTTTTAGATTATTGTTTAAAATACTATTAGAAACTTGGAATTTAGCACATTTACTAAATGGGAGAAATCTCTTATGGGGTCTAAACCGGAGTTCCAACCCTTTGGTTGCTCCATTGTTGTTCATAATCCTGTCGATAATGTCCCAATGTAGTTCCAAATTCCAAATCTTCTGCATGATATATATCTTCGAATTCATCAATATTTTCTTCACCATTGATGTGAACACAAGTTGTTGATAAACACATCATATAATACATCTAATAACAATAATATAAAAATTAGTATTCAAATAATAACCTCAGATTAATAGCATTGCTATGTTACTATAGTACCGAACAGAAGTATGTTATTATTTCATTATATATTATTATCTATCCACGGTATATAATGACTAATATAAGTACATTTTTACTTGAGACCCTTGCAAACACTTCCATTTAAATATTATGTATAGGCTATAATTGAAATACAGGCGGGCTTGTACAGTCATTTTGTAATAAATAAACTATCATTAATGAATGTGTTACATAGACTACTGCTGTGTTACCCTTATTTACAAAACTTTATAGTTAAATAAAGTAAAATATTTTGTTTCTTTTTTTTTTTATGTAACGATTTAGACCTAAAGGCCTGACAAATTGAAGGGTACTTACAATACTCCAATTTTAAATCTAAAAAGTAGAGATTCTGGAGGTTCTTTACTAGAGAATGTTAGGAATAATTTTTTATATTTTTATTTTTACGTGGCTACCGTTTGCAAGTATTTAAGTATTTGCATATTAAATACTGACAGGTACAGAGATGCAGGAACTATTTTTTATGTAGGAGGTAAAATGTTAAAAGCATAATATAACCATTAACCTTGATGTTTTTTATGTAAACTGAAAATCTCCAATCAATTTATTTTTAAATGTTAAGAATATTAAACTAATATCTGTGAATATTATTTTTATAATATATATTATAGGTATTTATGTAATGAAATTGTACTTTACCAATTTAATAGATAAAATAACAATCTAAAATTAAAAAAAAAAAAAAGCCGGTTCGTAGAAGATAGAAGTACTTTGCTCAATGGGACAGTGCTAGTGGTGGATTTATTATTTTAAGTGCAATATTACCACAGAATATGTGCAAATTATGCTTGAACTTTATAAAAAAAAAAAAAAAAACAATAAAAACCACATCATTGTTTTTCAATTTAAACAGATTACATTTTTAACCATCTCTTTTAAAAAGTAATGTACGACTGACCATATTAGACATTTTCAGGTCCTCAGATCTCAAATTATGATTATTAGGACTTAAAATATTTCAAAATCTATCAATTCATTAAAAAAAAAAATTCTGTTAAAAAAATAAATTGTGACTAACGATTTTCATAATATATTGAATATAGTTAAAGTATTGTACAATGTACAACTGATCTTGTATTACATATTCATGTCTTAAAACTTTATATTAGCCCTTTTATGATTTAAATAATTTTAAATTTATAATTGCTTTAAATTGTTTTTTCATAATATTTAATTGTATCTTTATGCATTATAAAACTATTGAGAAAGTCATAAAGTAGGTAAGCATGTAATGATTGGAGTACTCTAATACATTCCATGCTTCGCAAAAAATATTCTGTTTTGGTGTCTGGATGATTTTTTTTTAAACAAATTTTGGTACCTATTATTTTTATTTTTAAATTGTGCTTGAAGAATCAGTTATACATAAATTGAAGCAATTGTAAACTTCATTATACAATTAGATACATCTTAATAACTATATATCATGGAAAATTATATTTTTGATTTGCCAGCATAACAACTGGGAGTGGGGACCACTGACCCTTGTATTCAATGCCACTGTACTGGCATTAAAGTTTTGACAAAACTTAAATAAATTAGATACTTATCAATTCTTACCAAACTTATTATTATCAGAAAAACACCAAATGTACCCGCCGCCACAAAGTATAGCTCTGATTTTTCAACAAAAATTTTACAAAAGAGTTGTATGTCTTGAGTTTTACATATTTTGTAGTCACCAAAAGTTACTTGAGGAAACAGGTAATCTAAAACAAAATATAAAATATACTAAAACAAATAATATGCATTCAGGCACGGGAGTAGTACTTCCAACCCTACTCCCCTGACCATGGAAAGTTATATTTTTAATATAAATATATATAATACTAATTTATATGAAGTCTAGAATTAATCTGTAATCAATTTACAATAATTGATAAATATATTTTAGCATCCATTTTATTAGTTTTTATTTTATAATTAATAATGTAATAATTATTACATTTGTAATGTAGGTTTTAATTTGCATTGTAAACAAATGAAATTAATTCATGTTATGTATGAAAATTCAACTACTAACCTCTAAATACTACTTATATAAAGCTTCCAGAAAAAAGATTAATATTTTAAAATGTACAATCCCTCCCCTCCTCTACTTGAAAAATGTATAATGTATAAGATAAAATGGCTTTCTGTTCTGTGATGGCAAAGCAATTTAAACTGATAACTGATTATAAATCAGTAAATCTATAAACAACATTTTATAAAGAAATCATAGAAATACCTAATATAATTTCTTGGTAAATATTCGTTTATTTTTTATATTTGTACTATATTCTCAAATTGTTAAAATAAAAAAATGAGTAAACCTGTTTTTTTAAACAAATATTGTGATTATGTGACAATGGTATTGATTCAAAATTATTTTCATTTGATTTGATTTTTTTAATGGCCTATACAGAAACCCTTAAAAACTGTACGTATGGTGTCCTTTTAAGAATACTATATTAAGAAAATGAATAATGTTACAAAATATGAAAGATGAGAATATTTACTATGCTATAGAGCATGGATGTATTTAATACCACAATAATGATTGTGTACTATGTAGCATTTTCTTGAGATACTACTAGAAACATAGAAAATGAATTTCTTAAAGTACCACTAGAATGAATTTTCTATCAAAAAATCTTTTTCAAAAACTCCAGCCAGAACTTATTCTATCAAAAAAAAAATTATAAAATCAATACTAATTTTTTCAAAGTCTAATAGTTATAGCCTTCAATTTTATTTCGCATTAGGGCCTACAAAAATCAAGATTGCACAATTAAAATTATGATGTTTTGGTTAAATTTAAAGTTTTCATGCCTATTTAAATTTAAATATGAAAACATTTTTTATTCTTTTATACATCAGTCGGTAATTAACAGAATGTATATTTAATAAGACAGCCAACCAAGTTAAAAACGGTGTATAATAAAATAGTAAATTATTCTCATTTTTATTAATTTAGATACATGTTATGCCTTACAAATTTCTAACATATTTGTAAGTTTATACAAAACAAAAACAAATAATAACCAACTACATTATGCTTTTTATAAGTTATTAAAAAATCAATTTTTTATATTTTTAAATAACTTTGTCAAATAGGGCACTAGATAATGTTGCAAGCTATCATTTATTTTTTGTTTGGTATTTCTACAATATTTCCCAGTTGTTGAAATAAGAAATAAGTCAACATGTTTTTAAAACAAATTTCTTGATTAAACAATAATAAAAAATAATGTTGATACAAAACTATTTTTGGATGACTAAAATTTTTTTAAATTGTAGGGTTTTCATATTTCTTAAAATTTCATAAAAATATCCATTACAAAAATAAATCAGGTGTATCATGTCCTATTAAGTATGTATTATACTGTGTAGTATATAATATATACTGCATCTATTATAAAATTACCTATTTATTTGGATACATATTTAAAATACTATATTATTATAAATATTAATAATTATAATTTAAAATTTTCTGCGGAATTGGCTGATTAAATTTATTTTAAAGAGGGATATAATATTTAGATATAATTCTGCTTAGCTTGATTTCGTTAAATTGTCAATTTTATAGATAAAGGGAAAAATATGTACATTGTGAAAAAAGTATTAAATAAACAGTATATACATACAATTTTGTGAGAGGTCAATGCATTTATGGCTAATAATTTCTGTGCATATATTCTTTAAAATTGATATTATTAACATTGCAGTTGTCAGGCAACTGAGTAAGAATATCCAAAAAAATTGAAGTATGTATATAATTCTCACAATCTAAAAAACAAACATTGAAATTATTAACAATTAAATAAATTTATAATAAAATAAAAATACACCAAGGCAAGTAGGGGATGGAATCACTTCGCTTGTCATGTAAAATACTGATAGTGAATATATTTATTTTTAAATCATTGATAAATAACTGTATTCTATAAAGTAATTTTGGCAGAGCTTGATGTAGAAATATAGAATACTGCAACTATAAAAAAAACAACTTTTTCAATATTATGTTGTCACCAAATTTGTTATCTCAATAATATATAAAACCATGACCACTTTATTTGTTAATTAAAAAAAAAATTTATAAAAATTTCCAGTTTTTAAAGATGGCTTTCCTCTAGGTTTTACTTTACACTTGAAAAAAATACTGGGAAAATCAAAAAATAACCTCTGAAAAGTACCATCTAAAATAAATTTTTTATAAAAAAAACAAAATGCTCTACTCGAAAAGTTATTATTAGAGAAATAAAAAATGTATGAAAATCATTGTAATACCAAAAGTTTCCTCTTTTCACCCAAAATCTAAAAGGATAATAATCTTAGAATACATTAATATACTTACTGTTCTACTAGATATATAACGAAGACATACATTTTTCCATGTTCTATATACATTTTCCTGGGTTTCTTCTGTAGTAAGAAATCCAATATATATGATTATTAATGTTAAAGCTCCCATGCCAGGTGTTATTGAAAATACAACGATTTTTGTAGTTTTTACCCTGTAATATAGATAAAATGAACTTATAAACACAATATAATAATTATAAATATTATTATTAATACTTGTTTAGTACAATTAAAGTACAGTTTTATAATAAAAATAAAATACTAACCAGTCCGCATAGGTATCAAATACTTGGTCTAACATGAATTCATATAGAGCTGTATTGCGATAAATAGTTCCACAAAATATTCCCACACCAGTAAAACATGAAATCCCTGCTATTATAGTAGCATATGATATTGCTGGTATGAACACAGAGTTGGGAGCTAAAATATTGTGAACCCGATTTTATACAGATTATATTTAATTGTTTATAAATTTAATGATAATTATTTCAATATACAATACAATAATAATTATAATACAATAATGGTAAGTATAAGATAAAATTATGTAATTATAAACAACACTAAAAAATAATAATATGAAATGGATTTTTTGCAATGTAGTTCAAGACGATTATGTATATTTAACATAACAAACAATTAATTTAATCACTTACATGCTTCATCGTTATCTTCTTGTATATTTTGATCAAAAAATGAAGATTCAGAATTTAAAGTTTCCCTGGGAGAATTGGCTTGAGAACTTGGTGTTTCCATTTCAGTATTTTCGAATTTGTTTTCGCTCGTAGATTTTAATTCTAAAATAAAAATACACAAGAATATACTAAAATTAAATTGTATGTAAATAATTTTTATGTAGGTTTTTTTATTTAATTTGAAATTGTTAAAACAAATTTTTAGTTAGTGATTTTGCCTAATAACAAATTACATTTTTTCCGTTGATGTTGTTCATTAGCACGTTTATTTATGGTAGATTATCATGATTATTAGTATAACTAGAAATTAGTCAAGGGAGTACCACCTTGATCTTATTTTAATCTGCAACTTCAAAATGACCTCTAATATTATTACTAACAAAAATATAGTATGTATCACACAATTTGTTATAGTCTCATAATTAGGGCTAGAGACCTATTATAGCACTTTAAAATAAAATGTGCTATAATTTTCTTTTATTTTGAATATATAATTAATCTGTTATTTCTAATTTAATTAATAAATCATTTGTACAATGGCTTAAAAAATTGGCGTTTAACTGTAAAATTAAGATTACATCAATTATTATCGCTGTTTATTAATATTTATTCCAAAAGAGTATGTGTATATTATTTTATAATATTCCAAATTTGATAATTTGGAATAAATAAAAATTATCAGAATAGAATCAATTCTAATTAGATGAGAAGATAGTATGAATAAATATTAAAAAGCAACATCATTATTACCTATATGAAATAACTATAATGAGAGGTTTAACAACCGAATTCCCACCTGGCTATGCCACTGATTATAACCATTAACTACAGTTTCACACATATAAAAGAAAATATAAAACCCTGATATCCTTTAGTTATTTTAGATTATTTTACTACAATTTACTTGAACCCATGCACAAATAAGCAAAATCATTGGTTTTTTCCCAAACTCTAATTATCGAGTTCAGTTACGTTACCATAATATTATATATTATATAGATATTTCAAAATTCTGTTTAAGAATATACATTTCAAGTCTAAAAACTAATAGTCACAAATATTTAAATTATACTAAGTACATAATAGTTTAATCACAATGATTGTCAATACTTACATCGATTAAGCCAAATGTCTCGTAAAATTCGCCAAACAAAGACTAATACATATAATCTAGAACAATTCAGGATGGAATAAAATTTAGAAATAGGTATCAAAAATAAATTCAAATTTAAAATTAATTAAATAAAATTATTAATTACCTAAATTGTTAACTCTGCTTAAAACTATTTGATTTCAAAGGTGAACAATGACGATTATAAACAAGAATCGTATATGTATTATAGGTTATATAACGAAGCGCGAAAAAAGCCTACCCGACAAAAACGCTTTGGATAAATGATACAACACCACCCAAACAAAGCCACTTTAACATACTACCAACACAACATTTTTACACGGTTATTCACTATCAAAAATTTGGAATTCAAATTATTATAATTGTAATTATATTTATTATCAATATTGATATTAATACCAAAATAATATTAAATATAATAATTCATTATTTAACCAAATTCGGATGAACGATGTATTTTTTTTGTCTTATTATTATTTTATAAAAGCAATTTATATTATACAGTACCTAATTGTTATAAGTATAGTAAAATGCTTAATGTATAGGTACGTTAAATTGTAATATAATGTTATAGAATTTATTATAATATATTATATATTACAGTTATTATTGTTACAGGTTGTCCCATTTTAAATCGAAAGTCCCGGTGTCCTGATAAAATTAATCACTTTTATCCCGTATTTTCGAGTACCTACCCATAGAATAGTAGAATATATAGGTACTACTATTCTGTATTACCAATTCTATGTTCGTTATTATTATTTAATTTTTCTACTTTTTTTTCTATTTAAAAATAAAAATGAGAGCGTTTCTAATTGTGAATTTAAACATTTTAATCGGTTTTTGTATTTTTATAATTGTATAAGAAAAGTCGTCTAAAAATAATTTTAGTTACTGAACGAAGAGGCGAATATATTGATTTGAAAAGTACCAGTATAGGTACGTATACAATTTTCTGATAGAACGAATAGACAAGTTTTTGGATAAAGAAACTTTTAATTGTGAATTTTATCTACCTAGTTAGTAGCTACTTTATTAAAGAAGTAATTTTCAAATTTAACTTCTAACAACTTACAGTATTCAGCCAACGTATTCTTTATGAGAAATGTCGCTCAAAAATAATTGTTACTGTTATGTTATTATGATTATGATTGATATGTACCTAGTATGCTAAATTTTATTTAGGAGATTGAAATATTTAACATTTACCAATAGTTGAGATCAATACTCCTATATAGTTTCTATTTTAGATAGTAGTCACTGATTTAACAAAGTCTCATAGAATTCATTTTTTCCAGGAAGTTAAAACGGGTTAAAAAAATTTCGGGTAACAGATTTCAGATTTAAATACGGTTTTAAGTTTTGGAATTAATTTTTCAAGTTTCAGGTTCAAAATATTTTTTATTTTTACGGCGATTCCAATAAATAGGTACTGTTGTAATGAAATTTTGATTGAATTGAACTTAATGTATTATTATTAAACTACGGATATAAGGCTGTAGCCCTAAAAATTAAAATATTACATTTTAAAAGTAATACAATTTCCATTATTCAATTTTTAAAAAGAATTTCGGGTCACGATTTGAAAACGATTCCCGTTTTTTTCGGGTTCAACCCGGGTGCAAACTCATTTTGTCGCTGCTTTTTTCATTAGTTCAATACAATACATAATGGTAATATGATAAATTGTCGCTTACATTCGACTGACACGTAATACTGTAGTAAATACTGTACTAAATACATATAGGCAATATTGTAGTAAATTATATTTATTAGTTGTTATAGACTAAAAATGACTGGGTACCAACTAAAAATAAGTAAAGATGTATTGAAAATAAGTATATATTATAAAAGGTATCTACTATAAATCAATAAGATCTAGTAAATCGTGTTTTTCGTAAACATTTTTGAACAAAATATATCGTGATTATACAAGAATAATAGGTGTTAATATTATTTGAATCTTTATAGATTACTTTTAAAATGTATTTAAACATTTTTTAATAAATAGTTAAATTTATATTTTTCTTAAAATTACTTAAATATTGCCTATATAGAACACCTTAAGGGGCCACGACACCAATGAAAAATTGACCTAAAAGGGTGACAAAACTGCGGGACTTTGAAAAGTTGAATTTCAATACCTACTGAAAACTATTTTGAATTCATTAATTTGACTTCTAAAGATCCATCGAGGCGTTTATTTTAATTTTTTTTAGATGTGTTATTTATTATATAAATCAAAATTTTTAAACTTTTATTATATTTCAATCTGTAATACTTAATACACAAAAATGACTCGATCGATCCCTTCGATGTAAATCCGACTTATTGGTCTTTTAAGAAGAAATTTTACGGGTACAGGATTATTTTTAGATTAACTTTAAAATGTACTTAAATATTTCTTAATTGTTAGATTTTAATTTTTCATAACATATTTTAAAAATTGCCTATACAGAACCCCTTAAAAATTGCAGGTCTTGTATCCCTTTAAAATAGACGGTGACGAATGAAGATGTCAGCGATTTTCAGTGAAAATTTCGCATAAGTATTCTCATCAACTTACAGATATTTTAAAAATATAAAAATAAAAAAGTAGATATTATATTATATTATATGTTTTTTTTTTAAAGAAATGCAAAAGTTATATACATAAAACAAAACACTTAAAAATTATATTAATATAGAACCACTTATAATTTACTTTTTAAAAATTATGTTTATAAACATTTTTTAATTATTCGATTTTAATTTGTCTTGAAAATTGTTTAAAATTGTCTATATAAACCCATTAAAAATGGCTAACATCCACGTAAGGAGTTTTGTATAGGCAATGTACACAAAATATTTAGAAAAATTAAAATAAAACAAGTTTAAATACGTTTAACTAACTATAAGCTCAATATAATTACATAATTTTTTAAATACTATACATGTTATATAGGTACAGTTGTTTTTGTAAGTAAAGATTTTTTCTACGTAAATAAATAAAATACAAAAATATATAAGTACCTTTTTACCTTATATCTCCGCCATGTTTGTCCATCTGTGTGTCCTATCATTTCGTAGTAATATTGACTAGACAGATTTTTAATTCAATAATTTATCGTCCATACAATTCATATAATTACTCATAAAGCTACTAACTTATTAGGGAGATTGAAACAGGAAATGATTTTTTAACATCCATACATACGTTCGTCCTCATGATTCATTGCCGTGATTACTGAATGATTTAAGCTCAATAAATAAATAATTAGTTAATCCATTCACTAATGGTAGTATTGTAGTAATAACATTTATTTACATCGATTCATTGAAATACTAAAATTTGAGTAATGCCGATACTAGATCAAGAAAACCAAATACAGAAACAAAATTTAATAATTAATTCAACCCTTTAATCTCACCCACTAACTTCATTACTTGCCTTTCCCTATTATATGTATTATATATATAATATTATATATATTATATGTCTACCATTCACATCTTCAGGACTCACCAACTTACATTAGGTATATCATCTATAAATAGTATGCACTATGGTACCTCATCATGTGTATTTTTACCTTTGTTATTTCATCCATTACTAAGGAAAATAAATAAGGACTCAAAGCCGAACCCTAGTGCACTCCTACTCTAATTATAAAATCCTCTGTTTCCTCACACAAACTCTTTACTCTTGCATTTACCCCTTCATACATAAAAGGGCAATTATTAAATTTAATAAATTACGTACACCTTTGGTAACCCTTCCTTCATTAATGTACATTACAAAATTTCTCTAGAAACCCTATCATATGCCTTTTCTAGATCAATAAATACCATCCACAATTTCCTCTTCTTTTCTCTGTACTTCTCTATTAACTATCTTATGTAAAATATTGGCTCCATAACATAAAACGTACTTTATTGAAATTTGATCCAGATAAAGTAACGTATAACATTTATTTTTTTATTACTACATGTTTTTCCATACGTTATAAAATACTAAAACTACCAGTTTCTCAGAAATTTGCTTTGTATTTTTAATAATCATTTATTAGTATGCAATAATAAAAATGTTACTTACTACTTTTTAATTATTTTTGAAATGTATAAAATCAAATTTCAATCGTAATTAGGCGGATGTATTTTTAGTATTTTATATATTTAACACTTATTTTTCATATAGGTATTTTATTTATTTTTATACAATAAATTAGAATTGCCTCCTAAACTTTTGGGTGAAAATTCCAGTAAAAGAAGTTTTACTACCTACCTGGATTTGGGTAACATTTCGGGTGAAACCGCTGAATTGTAGCACATTTTCATAATCAAGTAATATAGTTAGTTAGGTATATTGCATTTTCTTTATACCTAACGTATACGCCTTCTTATCGCTAACAACTTTTTAAAAATCAAATAGAAATGTAGAAAATCATATTTTAAATAAATTGTGCTTACCGCCACACTGAGCATGTCATTACGGTACGACGTTTTTTTTTCCATGGTTTCGGAAGTAGGAAAATGAAAAGTAAAATATCCGTGGGAAAAATGGCGTAGTAGCAAGAATAAATTATAAAATAAATTTACAGAAGATTGAACATTCTCAACTCTCAAGTAGCCACCTTGTTGTTCATATACTGATTTCCGGCCATTCAGTGAGGACAAAAATTTATTAAAAATAAGGTACCTAACTATTTTATTATTTTATACTACCTACTGTATATAATTATTGTTCATAATTCAAAATATTAATGTATTAATAATTAGGCATAGGTACATAATATGTACTTCTGTGTACTTCTAAATAAAAAACCTAAATGTACATAGTTATATCTATTTTATTGTGCACTTTTTTTCGAATTGTATTATTTGTTGTCTATGTATATATATATATTTGAAAACTGCTACCAGAAAAAGTTGGCCGCATTTCGTCTTTATCACTTTTGAGTTATAACGATTTAATAATTTGCGAGTGTGATATATTATTTATATACTCGGAATTGCTCAATTACTATTTTTTATTTATTATATTTTATTACCTCATTGGCGAAATAATATTTTTGTATGTTACTCAGTTAATTGTTTTAATTCAACAATAAAATACTCTATAATAATAATATTATTATCAGATGATTAAAGCACCTAAATTAATTAATTATGTAAAATTGTCAAACTATGAACTATAGTATCGATACAGGACAAATAAATTGTACACATATAATGAAAGGGAGTTAGGTGTCGCAATAGACGATGATCCAAGTGTAGAGCATGTATAAATATGATGAATTTACAAATTTCAAACAATCATAATTCTAAAATGACTTTCGGCCTATTTTTTTCTGATTTCAGTTTTTAAATTAATGTATTTAACTAGGTACATAAACAATAAAAAATAATTTTCAAAAAATATATATCTAGCAAAATAGATTTATTCTAAAAACTAAATTTTATTCTAAAAGCATTCAGCCTTCAAACTATACCAGAGACCACACTAATAAACACATTTCCTTACATTGTATAAAATCCTAATTAATGGATTTAATAAAATGACTCCACACTTTACATTTCTCATTTGTCTTCTCATCTTGAACGATTACGCTCCAGAAGTAATTTCCCCACTGTAATCCTTTTTGCACTGTATATAGTTATGTGCCTTCTTTTCTTCATAAGTGTCTAATTCAATGGAGACGACTTTTCGAAAATATAAATTAATTTTATATTTGCAGTATAACAATATATTACTATACTTAAATTAACTTTGGTAAAAAGTATATCAATTACCTATTATAATATGTAATTCAATTAACCATTGTATAAGTTCGTAACGACTAATGGCTAATACTACTTGCTTTCTATTTTATATAATATCTTATATGTAGTTACTAAGATTAAGAGGGTAAATTACTATAAAACGTTTTGTACATCAGATTACCAATTTCCAATCACTTTCTATGATTTCTATGATGAATTTCCAATGTATTGTGTACTGTTTTCTAACAGTAGTGTATTCTCTTCTAAGATACCTTGTTGACTATGATTTATATATTTTATACTTATAAAATAGATTCAATTAGTTCTAAAGATATCATGGATGAAACTAATCGACTGGAAACCCATAATGAAGATTGTCCTTTGGATGTAGAAGAATTAGGTTTGTTACACCAAAATTGTTTTTTTTCAACAATAAAAAATGTTGTTTAAAATTAATGATTATATTACATAGGTCGGAGTACATGGAGTTTATTACATTCAATCGCTGCTACATATCCAGATAAACCGTCGGCTGAGAAACAGTCTGACATTGAACAATTCATTAGATTGCTACCAAAAGTATATCCTTGTACAATTTGCGCCGATGATTTTGCTGAAATGTTAGTATTTTTATTTACTAAAATATCTGTGTTTATTACAAAATATTATTGGTACATGATCATGATGATTGATGACTTATTTATAAGTCCAACATACACCAGCAATACAAACAGGAAATATGTATACATATTATATATAATATGTAGGCTGCTCAAAAGTATCCAAACAAATATACCTACAAATAGACTAATAATAGTATAACCAATATTATTAGACTGAGAGAAAATAGAAATAATGTACATAATTTAAAATTAAATTAAAATTAACATCAATATCCAGTTTGCATTAAAAATAAGGGTATAAAATAAAAAATTGCGAATTTCAAGGTGATTGATTTTCAAAAATAATGTACATTAATGTAAATTAGTATTTAATTATATACACAAAACAAATTTTTATCGAATCTCACCAATAAATCAAACACTTCACAACAATCCATTTTTAGGATATATTTAGTGCAACAACCAAGTTTAAGGATTAAAAAGTAGTCATGTATTAATTGATGTTGACTTTAGAATACCTGTCAATATTTATTGACAGAAATCAACAACATTATGACGTTATTGAATTTTGAAATTCAAGGGATTGTCTATAATGAACCCATGTCAGAAAAATAATAGTCTCATAAAAAAAAATTCAAAAGAAATGTGAAATGTGAAATATGGAAGAATAACTCATTGTTATATGAATATTAACAATGAAATAATTGTTAGTATTTGATTTTTGTATGATAATCACATAACTATAATTTCTCACATTTCATATTATTTTGACAGGATCCCTAAATAATATTTAAAGTTAAAATCCTTATTGAATAGATAAAGATAAAAACAAAAAAAATTTCTAGTAATGTTTGTCTGGAAAATTTTAATTAGCCATAGTATTTAACATTATTGTAATATAAATATTATTCAAACATTGCAGTTTAACAACCATTTACACTTAAACTAGTTTACCAACTGTGCATAGTATAAAACATTTTTAATTAAAATGTATAAATTATTAGTATAAAATTTGTTGTCTTTATATTTAATATTTTTCAGACTAATAGATCATCCACCAGACACTAGATCACAAAAATCATTAGCAAATTGGATGTGTCGAGTCCACAACATGGTAAATATAAAGCTGGAAAAACCACTATTTGACTGTTCCAGAGTAAACGAACGATGGCGTGATGGTTGGTCTGATGGTCATTGTAAATAACAATTATTTTTTGTACATAAGATAAATGTTAAAACATAATAAAAATCATGAAATATTTTATTTCTCTATTTCGTTTTGATTATAATTATTATATTAAAATATAGCTAACAACTATAAAAAAATTTACTAAAAAAAAAAATGTGTCTAGAACAATTCTAATGTGTATGATGTTTGCTGGGGAAAAGGCTTACTCTCCCTCTCCCCACCCATATCGAAACTTATTCAGACTTTTTTGTATATTATAATCCTGTATTTGTAAGTAGTTTGTTTTTATGACAAACTTGTAAGATGTCCTGACCATAAATAATACAGTAATTATTATTTCAATATTTATAATATATTGTTTTAAATTCAGTTTTGTAAATTGTGTAAAATATACTGACAAAGAGTTAATATTTGGAAGTAATTATTTATTAAATCTTATTTAATTATCATAACAACTATATTTTTATAATATCAATTTATAAACAATTATGCGATTTAATAAAATATATATAAATTTGTCATATATTCAATTACTATGTTGAATTATAATCCCCTAGCCTAAATTTGATTCTCATTCTGCCAATCATAAAAATCATAAAATGTATTATTTTTGCAAAATAGAAAATTATCTAAGAATTGTTTATTATTAAATTGTAAACATCCTTGTTTAAATATAATATACCTGTTTAAACACATTTAATCAATTACAAAATTCAAATAACTATATTTTTTTTTAAATTTAGATTTGAGTGTTTAATATTTCATTAATATGAATTATAATTATTATTATTATTATTATTGTTTTAATAACATTTTGTTAGTCATATAGGAAAAAATCAATAACTCATGATATTAATTATAACTATACATGGTGGTTTTGCAATTTGTATTTTTGAAAAATTAAATTTTAACTTGAATTTCTATCTTTAAATAAAAGTTTAATATTAGCAATATTAATAGAAATAGAAACAGTTGTTGACAATCTACAACAAATTACAGATATTTTTATTGCGGTTTCTAAAAACTGCAATAATAGAATATTTGAATTGTGTTTAATATATAGTGTTAATATAATTTTTTTGATGCAACTCAATTAAATTAATTAAACAACACATACCATGGTATAATTATTTGATTTACGTAATATTATGTAGTATAGGATATATTAAGTATCTACATCGATACCTTACATATACATAAGGCTGAAAAATTTAACAATAAATTTAACTCGTTACATTACTTGTATTATACCTACTCATAAAAGTGAAGATTTAAATTGAAAATAAAAAATTTTCTGTATATTGTACATTTTTGTTTATTTTTATTTTACTATAATCTATTTTTTATTTTCATTTTTCTTCTTTTAATTATTTTCTCAATATGTATACATTTTAATTGTTATTACAATTATTGCTACCTATGATAATCATAAAAATTATATAGAGAAAAAAAATTGTTTTGTATAAATACAAAACAATATTTAAAATAAAAGAAATATCTAATTGAAAAATTACTTCTTATTTTAAAAAATAAATTAACTTGTCACATTAAAAAAAAAGTAATGTATAATATAACTTATCAAAAGTAACTGCACCTGAAGAGGATGTCAAAATGACAATTTTTCAATGAAAAATTTGTATTAGCGTTTTTCATTTATGTCAACTTAAAAAATTTTAGAAATACGAAACAAAAAACAAATTATAGCTAAAAACATAATCTAACTACTGATGTAGTTGATTTTTGAGATATACATTTTTAGATGTTTATGAGTTGTTAAAATATAGTTTTTAAATTTTTTTTAAACGCTTATAAAACATGTAAAAATGCATATATTACAAATCGATTTCATCACTCGCTAGATATTTTTGTTCATTATAATTTATTTTCATTTCATCTTTCTACAATATTTTTAAGTTGATAAAAGTGAAAAATGTGTAAACAAGTTTTTTAACAAATATTTTGTTACATGATAATTAAAAATAGTACTGACACAGGTCTATTTTTAAATTACTTTTAAAATATATTTAAATGCCCAACATTGAATATACCAAATATTTACAAATTTTAGTTTTAAAATAAATAACCTTAATAAAAATAGGTCCTAACTTTTAACATTGTTAACCTTATTTACTATAATCGAGTATAGTACGCCATGGCACAACTATATGGTAGTATGTATGTCTTTGTTCAATGCAGAGTTACATTGTTGCACAAAATGTTCACATTCTTTGTCCTGGCAAACTTTTTTTTGTTTGGTAAATTGCAAAAAAACTTAGGCAGGAACATATTCAAAATGAAGAGAATGTCATGGACACAATTGTCAAGTATATAAAACACTGTATAGAATTTGTATTTTTTTTTTTTTGTCATCAATTTTAATGGTAATTATGTGTTTACATCATAAATTATCTATTTTATCATGTAAATGTAGTCAATATATTTTTTTTCAATTTTTATCCAAATTTTGTTTCTTATTTATGGATTAGTCTACATAGATACATGAACAATTAAAGCATACAAAATAATTATATCAATAATTAGAGTGTGTATACTGTATTATTATTATAAACATAATGTGTCTAAAACTCATATTTTATTTGCTTTTATTGAAAACAAAATAATATATTTATAGTTAATTAATAAAAAATACCTTCACCATTACTAGAATTTATTTTATGTGTTCTAAAATAGAACAAAATTTAGAAAAATATAAATTGAATAATAATATAAATATAAAAAAAAAAAAATTGGTAATCGTATTTACATACTAGTAGTTGTACAACATTTTTCACCAAAAACGTTTCCAATATCTGCTGCTTCGGTGTACGACATCAATGCTAAATCATTTTCTGCCAATTTTGCAACAATACCAGCACCGTAAGCATCTCCAAGTACATTTACAGTTGTTCGGAATCGGTCACTAAGAAAAAAAGTAAGATCAGCTACCATAAATAATATAAAACTTGGCAATTTTCAAATTATTATAAAATAATTAATATAATAATTTATTACAGTATTTCTCGGTATAATATATATAATGTAATATGTACCTATAATATAGTAAATCAATAGGTAATAGACCTCTACATAGGATTTTATCAGGTGGGGGGGGATCTTTAATGTTCATTATAATACATTATTTTATGGCAGTTTTTATCCATTGCCTGAGATGAACCAATGGAGGTGTGTGAGAATGACAACTTACTTTACATTATAAAATATATTATGAGAAAATTGGTTATAGTTAGAAATATTCTCAATTTTAAAATGAAGTATACAATTAAATACTGTTGGTATTACATTGATTTGAGGCACATTTGGATTTGCATCCATAACTAAATTAAATGCATTTAGAAATTAGAACCTATTATGAAAATTTGATTCATATTAGTCTGTAGGTAAATAAAAAATTTTCCTTGTTGACAAGTTCTCTTTTGAATTTTCTTAAATGTTTACTACTTTTAGCCAAACTAAACATTTTACAATTGACAACATAATTTTGTCTAATGGGCAATATAGCAAAAATCACAGTATGCAAAACAAAAATTGTTGTCACCATTAAAATTGAAGTTAAAAGAGCTATCAACAATTTTTAAAAATTCTAGCTAATAAGGGGTCTTTGCACTTCACTAAACTAGTGGAAAAATTAAATTTGAAAGCAATGATAAATGTTTTTTTTTTTTTTTTTAATAATTCTGAGTGAAGCTTGGTGTATTATTTAGATATATAATATTATTACTGTCAAAAAAAATTTGAAAAAATTAATTTGTAAACATATTAGAAGAATACATGATGTAGGTATGTAATTATGTATTATAAGTACATATTCTGTGTTAAATTTATAGACTCATTAGATAGTATTGAAATTAGAATTAGAATTATTGCATTTATATGCAGTCAATATTTAATTTGTATTAGTCTGATGCAAATTAAAAACACATTTATGTACCCAACTCCCGGATTAACTGAATGCGCATTAACGACTGCATATAAACGCTGTAAATGAAATAATCAGTTATTTTTATTATCTGGAATGAATTATATAGAAATATTTTTAAATATCTTTATTTTGTCTTTTATATGTGAATACATTATATAATATTCTGTCATTATTTGATAAAATATAATATATTAATATAAATAGTTAATTTATAGTGTATATATATAAATATTTCTATTTTATACTTACAGTAACCAATCTACTGCAATGATTAAGGATACATCATCGGCAGGTAATCCTAATGTGTCCAACACCATAACCATCGTAACTAAGCCTGCTTGAGGTATTCCAGCAGCTCCAATAGATGCCATTGTTGCAGTCACACTAATTTAAAATAAAAATTGTAGAGATAAATAACTGTTGGATAGTTGTACATATTTTATAAAAATGAAATATTCATATATATATATATATTATATATAATTATAATATATGCTGATGTAGGGTTGCTATTTATTTAAATTAAAAATCCGGTACAACTGTTATGAAAAAGTTATATTATAATAAATGTATAAATTATAATATATATATATATATATATATATATATATATATATCTAACAATACGTATAACAGTTATATTTTGTTAAATTACTTAGAATTTATTTATTACAATTGACTATAAAAATGCCAAAATATATATAATAAATAACTTCCAACTAGGAAGCTAGAGGTTTTAACAACAATTTGAGTCAAATTTTTTTAGTAAAATGTTGTTATTCTATAAATTACAATTACTTAAATATTTGATACCTATTTAATGTTTTTTTTTTTAAATTTCATACATGTATTATTTCAAGTTTAGAAAAATATTATATAATAAATTTTTATTTTGAACAACTCAAATTTTGTTAATTACAATTTTGGTTCCAATGATTTTAGGGATGGAAAATTTTAATTTAATGCCAGTTGACTAGGTTAGGTTAAAAATATGTGTGCCATAGGTTCGCCACTCTTGCTATATAACACAATATGTCTTAATTTTAATTAAATTTTTGTGGTTTTATTGTTTTTTAATTTTATTAGAATAAAAAATATTAACTAAAAATTTGTAATAATTTAATAATAATCTTACCAGCAAAATCTAATAAATAATATATATAAATATATAAAGTATATGTTTTCTGTGAATCGCATATACTTTTTAAAAAATGTATTTCCTACAAAAATATAAAGAGCACATCTATTTTACAAGTATATTATTTAATTAAAAAAATTCTATCAATATTCCTGTTTGAATAAAACTAAAATATTTGAAACCCAAAATGAATATAATTTAAAAATATCTGCAAAATGTTTTTGAAAATTATTATAAAAATACTCAATATAATTGTATTTGTAATCACGGAAACACATGTTAGACTTCCGTTTAATACACTGCATAGTGTTGTACACCGACAGAGACATATGAAATAATACGTAACATTGCGCTATGTGCCAGTCACTAAGTTGGCACAATGTATGTATTTAAGTTATCTTACTCTCATCAACGGTTTCACATGAAGTCAAAATGAAAATCTTTCGGTTCCGCTCTTATTCCGAACGGAGTATAGTAAGATTATAATGTTATACATTTTAACATATGATTATCCTTATAATTGTAAATGTTATCATATCTCAATAAAACTCAAAATTATTTTACCATTATAAATAAATAAATTACTACCTACTCGTATATTGATTATAACTAAATAATAAAATAATAAGATAACATACCTTACAGCAGCAATTTGGCCAAAAGATAATTCCATGCCTTTTAATTGAGCGATGAATATAGCAGCTACTGCTTCATATAATGCAGTACCATCCATATTAATTGTTGCTCCAATGGGCATAACAAATCGTGAAACTCTAACATCAATTTTATTTTTTTCTTCAAGACAGGCCATCGAAATTGGTAAAGAAGCAGAACTAAATATTTAAAAATATAATAAAAAATATTTTAATTATACTTAATATAATTATCTTTTTATTTAGGTATATTGATATATTGATTTTTTTTTTTTTTTTTTTGTTGCAGTTTATATAATATTATACACTGAAACAATCTAACATATTTCAAATTTTGGACAAGAGATATTTCTCTAGATTATGATAAAATGTTTATTTAAATATATAACTGATAAATTAAATTATGAACATAAATATATTTTTAACTAAATTTTCAGAGTATAATGAGAATAATATAATAAATAATCCTAGAAAATATAATTTTAAATTGTATTTATTTGTGTCTATAAATAACTATAAACTTGTAGTGACTGTTAACAATTTATATGGTTTAAATGGTGCATTCACACACCAGTCTTACATTTTCGACACGATATATATTTTTATATATTTTGCATTCCGTGCCCCACCATTATTTTTTGGCTAATAGAATCATAGGTACCTTTTATTAATTTTCCATCATTGTTTTACCATAAATTAATATAAAAATTTGGAGTATATAGTATATATATTTACAATTTTCATTTCACTTATCATCAAATTTACAATATAGTCTAAAATTCACTCATTTTATAAATTTGTATAAATATAATTCCTTATTTTCTAGTTACATTATACAGATAAGTATTGTAATTATTGAAACAATTTATAATATTTACAATTTACATAATGGTGTGCATTAAAATCTTAAGGTTAGGACATATGTAATCAACAGATCTTTTGTTAATTAATTAATTTTACAAATAGGTATATTTTATTTTTATTAAGATCTAGGTATACCTTTTATTGGTTTGCTCTTTTTTGTGTTTAGTATTAGAATATTTCCCGTGCTTGGTGGATTTTTTTGTTGTTGACATAAACTGGTTAGTATATTCTACCAACCGGGAATGATGTGTGTTTACTTGGTTTGTTACTTTATACCTCGTGTAATAAATGTATTTTTACACATTACCACGATCTTGCGAGGAATTATTGTTTTAAGTACTTATTGTATGTATTTTAATTGAACTAATACAGAACTTGTTCTAAAAATTTTATTATTATTTTAGCAAAAACACCTTCTTGCAGAACACATACTACTACAAAATCATCATTGTAACCTTACATTTATATTAGATAATTAATACTGTTAGATACTATAATTATATTTCTAAATGTGTGGAAAAATTCATGCGCGACAATTATTCACCCTTATCACAATGGATGATATTATTAATTTGCTACAAACTGCCAACAAATTGTTTTTATTATCATCATTTTATTTTCAAACTACTATGATTAGTACAGGTACCTACATCAGAATAAATTATTAATTTTTTTAATTAATGTTTACCTGGAAGCTGTCCCAAATGCTGTTATGATAGATTGGCCCATGTTTAATGTAAACTGGAATGGTAGTTGACGTGTAAATACACTATACATAATTGGTAACAGAACAAATCCATGAACAAATAATCCTAATACAACTGTTAAAAAATACATTCCTAATCTACCAACAATTGCACCAAAGTTCTCCAATTCCAATACTTTAGAAGATACTAAAAATAGTACTCCCAGTGGTGATAGCCTGAAATAATAATAAAAAAAAACAAATATACTTCAGTATTATATATATATATCTACTTTAAATGTAAAAATTTTAAAATTATCTTTACCATATAACCCAATTAGTCATTAACATTACAGCTTCTCCCAAGCTGTTGAAAAAGTTTAGTAATGGCTTTCCAACAGGACCCAATCTTCCAACACATATACCTAAAACTACAGAGAATGATACTAATCCAAGAACATTTGAACCTTCAACCATTTCTGACTTGATTTCCCATGATGATATCTCTGTAGCATTAACTATTAAAAAAAAAGATGAGTACATTATAAATAGTCACCGAATTAATTAATCAACAGTTAAATTTAATTAAGTGTTACTTTTATAAATTGTAATGTATTTTTAAAATATTTATTGTATTGAATTGTACTTTTTCTTTAATTACATTTTTTACCTATAATCCCGGCATTTTTAATTTACTAATATATATATTTTAGTATAAAAAATGTACCTATTAATATTATATCTTATTATTTGATTTAATACATGATTATTATTTCATAATTTATAGTGAATTAGGGCAAAATATTATACTTTTTTAAATTCTAGAGTCAATGTTATGTTAATATACATATGTAATATGTATACCAATATAATTAATTATTAATTGAAGTTTAAATGTAAATTTTAAAAATATTGAATTGGTTTTAGAAAACAAATTTAATATTTACACAAAACATTAATTATTAATATTAATAATAAACATACACTGACCTATAAAAATTAGATATCTTAGTAATAGGTTTTCTATAAATGTTAACATTTAAAATTTGTACAAAATTACGAGTAGAAAACTAAACTATACTAATTTAACTTAATGTTATAGTTCTATTTAATTCCTAAAAATAAATTTAAAATGCAAAACTCGTAAATATAATATAAAACTATTAACTATTATAAAGAAAATATATTAAATATTTAATATAGTAAGCTATTATATAAAAACGAAGTACTAAAAACGAGTATACTAGTTATAATTTATTTGAAATATTTCTCAAATAGGTTAACTTAAAAGTATTATAAATGATTGTATATACTCGAAATATTTTAAATATTTATTTTAATATAAATACACATTGTTTATGTTTGTAAATATTTTGTTAGAAAAAAAAACATTTCTTATAAAATTATAAAATTATATAAAATAATTATTAATATTTATAAAATTATAGTTTTTGTTTTACTATTAGTTATAATTTTCTTATATTATTAATGTATTGTAATAATATTTAAAAAAAATACAGTTTAAGAAATTGCAGAAAAACAGAGAGAGGGAGAATTGGGTAGAGTATAAAAGTTTATCTAAAGCAGCAAAAAGTGCAGTGAGTAAAGCTAAATTAGAGAAATATGATGAGTTGTATGAGAGGTCAGGAACTAAAGAAGAGTAAAAAGAAGTGTACAGGCTGGCTAAGGAAAGAGAAAAACAATCCAGGGACTTTAGAAATGTTTGGTGCATAAAAAATGAGGATAGGAGGGTGTTAACAGAAGAAAAGGAAGTGATAAAGAGATGGAAAGACTATTTTGAGGGATTATTAAATGAGGAATTTCCGAGAGAGGCAATTGACCGGGTAGAGTGGAATTTGGGTATGGTAGATTTAATAAGGAAAGAGGAAGTGTGGAGTGCTGTGAGAAAAATGAAAAATAAAAAAGCAGTGAGACTGGATGGAGTACCAGTAGAAGTTTGGAAAGTATTAGAAAGTTTAGGTATACAATGGCTAACAAAGTTCTTTAATAAGATACTAGTAGAAGGAAAAATTCCCGAAGCGTGGAGGAAGAGTTGTGTAGTACCAATATTCAAGGGTAAAGGAGATATACAGGATTGTGGAAATTATAGAGGGATAAAATTTATGAGCCATAGTATGAAGATTTAGGAAAAGATAATAGATAAAAGGGTAAGAGGTGAGACAACTGTTACTAGAAATCAGTTTGGGTTTATGCTTGGAAGGTCAACAATGGAGCCAATATTTTGTGTGAGACAAACTGTAGAGAAGTACAGAGAAAGGAAAAAGAAATTGTGTATGGTATTTATTGATCTAGAGAAGGCTTATGATAGGGTTCCTAGGGAGATCTTAAAGTGGGCATTAATGAAGAAAGGATTACCAAAGGTGTATGT
>JAIPRL010006942.1:0-25318 GCA_025469235.1 Pemphigus obesinymphae
AATTCAGTTACGCATTTAAAAACGTTTCCCGTTTTTGCCGGGTTTCGGGTTTAACACAGTTTTCATTTTGCCGGGTTAGGAATACGTGGTCAAAAAACGGTTTAAATTTTTTCCGGGTTCCGGGTACAGGTTTAAAAAACGTGTATCACTTTTTCCGGGTTACGGGTTTCGGCTTTAACACGGTTTTAATATTTTGCGGGTTACACGGGTTTTCACCCCGGGTTCAAACCCGTTTTGACTCCCTGATTAAAATGTTTATCAAATTCCAAAATGAATTTCCAAAATTTTAATTATAGTGAAATATGAAACATGAGTGAGTAATGGACAGCTATGATGAAATATATTTTGTATTTGTATAAAATATAAAAGAATATATACCTACCTAAATAATTTAAAGTATAGCGTTAAATAATACTTACAATTTTAATTTGATAATTTCACAATAGGAAGTTTAATAAAACTATTATTTCAATCTCGTTGTAAAACGAAAATATATTTGTATTACTGGTGTATTAAAACGATCTTTCGATTATATTTTAGTATTATGTGAATTGTATTGAATTCATTTTTTCATTTTAGGTAAATTTGAGTTTTTGAATTAGATATTAGATTTATAGTAATAAACATAGTACAAAGTATTACATATTTTATACCTACATAATACAGATATATAGTTTCACTATATAGGTATCTGGTACATGTTAACATTCATGCATGAAGTGCGAAAATCTCATGTAGTGCAATAGTCAACGGAGTAGTTTTCAATAAAATATACAAGTATGAGTACGTAAGAGTATATAATATATAAAAAAAAGTCACACCTTTAATAATTTGGCCGACTGAAAAGCTAATTTATAGTAATTTTCCTAAAATACTCCCTTAAAAACGTAAATAAACAAAAAAAAAGTTCATCTTCTTTCTGTGTTCCGATATTCTATTACTGACTCTCAGATTGAGCCTGGCATTTAACGATTTAGCTGACTAACAATCCGATTTGGCCAACTAAAGCAACTGAAATAACCCCCACTAGTTACGCCTCTGAGTAGAACCAAAACCAAATATAAAACAAAACTTGGCTTTTCTTCTACCTGAAAAAATGATAGGTAAAGCCACAAAAACTATATCATGTTAAAACCAATATATATATTGTTCTCGATTTGCTCAGAATCTAAAAAAGTAAAATACACATATTTTAATTAAACTATAATAAATTTATGAATTATTGGAAAAATCTTGATTTTTGAGATTTAAAAATTCACATCTCTAGAAATATTTTGTGATTGATTTAAAACTTGGTAGGCATAAAGTTCTTAAGCTTCTTATGAGCCTATAAGCTTTTATTTGAATAAAATAAAATATAACTTGATTTATTTATATAATATGTAATATATGTAGATAAATGTTTTTTAGGTAGGAGCACAGTCGAGAAGGAATTTTCAAATAAAGAACTTTTTGATGGAAAATATATTTTAATTAACAGTCATTTTAAAAAGATAACTTTTTAATTTTTCCTGTATTTTTTTAAATCGTTAAAACTACTGAAAAGAACAAAAAACATTTTTAGGTAGGAGTATTGTGGACATTTTTGGGTAAAAATGTTTCTAATAGTAAATCTATTGTAGTTTGTACTTTAGATAAGTCGATTTTCGAATTTTTTGTTTGGTTTCTTAAGCACGAGTTGAAACTATCGAAAATAATGGAAAATGTTTATAATTAATAATACATAAAATATATATTTTTTATTTAATATATAAATAATAATGCCAAACTTTGCTCATAATCGATTTTTTAATTATATATTTCCAACAGGCTCTAGTTAGTTATATATAATATATAGTTTCAAAATCAGATGATTGCTAGAAATATTTTTCATATATACATAAAATAATACAAATTAAACATTTTTACTTTTACAAAATAACAAGGGACATTGATATTCTCGTATGGGTACCTACATGTAGTAAACCTCAATAAAATATCTAAACTTGTATATTAAGTTTCCAGTTTAGCCGATTTATTTTTATTAAAATTACACGATAAAAGTGAAGTGTTATATAATAGTACCTATATTCAATGAATTTCTTGTAATATTAATCATTTTAAGTACATGTATCTACTTAAACAATTAGATTATCTTTACAATACTGAAAAACTCGTAATACGTATAATGTATATAACCAATTCACGATCTAAATCGGATTAATTAAAAATTTTGAGTTAATTTTCGTTAAATTATACACAACGAGTTATTTTTAGGTTTTATACATAGATTTAATCATATTATATATTTCCGTTGTGTCTGTCTGTCTGTCCGCAGCTACTAGTATTTAGTAAGTACTACATAGTTATTAGTTACGAAGCACAATGTCGATTTAGTTTTACTAGGAAGATATATGTTATAAACATTTTTAGTTGATTGTTTAAAATATGTTTAGAAACCGGAAATTTAGCACGTTTGCAGAGTGCATTCGTCCGAGTTTGTTTTTTAAAATGTTAACATTTAACGTATAGTGAGATATTTTTGAGTTTTCTAATTTTTTTTTTATTTTCGTTTAGTTAAACAATGTTATAAAATATCTTCCTATTTATATAATAATTTTATATTAATATAAAAAATATATATATATATATATTAATATTATCAATCGGATACCTACTTTACATTATTTTTATGCTGCGTATTTATAAATAATATTTTTGATTTTAATTTAATTTTATTAAATAATGTATTCGTACTGATTATACCTACGTATATTATATATGTGTCTGTATATATCTTGACATTATGATTTACGATTATTATTATCGTTTTAAAACACTAATCATTTTAATTAACTCTACGGCGTAATGTGTGTCGTTTCCGCGTTATGATAATATTATAATTCCTATTAAAATGTATTGTTTTGTTAGACATATACCTATAGATCTATGTGTGTGTGTGTGTGTACACGTGTTTAAATGTATGCAGTATCTATGGCATGAACAACGTTTTGAATTTCGCATTGTCGTTTATTCGTTTTAATTGCATTTTGGTTTGAGCGGAAAGAGTTTTTTTTCTAATTTAGTTATCTGTAAATGGTACCTAGCTAATAGCGTGATTTATTTTCATTTTTATGTACCTATGTATTCACTTTTTAGGATATTTTCAGAGTTATTTTTTCAATTTTTATATCTCTTCCAAATAGTTTGCAAATTTAAACAATATAAGTGCTACGACCGAAATTTGCACTCTACCGAAATTCGTGAAACATTTCCTCGCCCCACCATTTGATAATTAATACATGGTATTGAATACTCATCAAAAACGTGAAAGAAAAAAAAACAGTGTAGGAGTACAGGATGACATTTATTTGTATATAGGTACAAATCTTTAAAACGTAAAAATATATCGAAATAAATAAAATATGAATAATATGTGGTGACCGTAACTGTAGCGTTCCGCTGTACCGCCACCGTATACGGGAAATCGTGCGTCCGTAAAGCCGCGTAGGTATATTATATATTATATATAATACAATAATAAGATATTATATCTTGTTGTTAAAAAAAAAATATGTTTATAGTTTATATGAAAATAAAAGGTGCAGTATGTATTTAAAAATGTGTATAATTAAGAACAATATGTTTTGTGTATACAAGTAATTTTAATAACAATTCTTTTCCAAAAAATTTCATTTTCTTGAATTTATTTTAAAAACATTTTACGTTATTTTTATCAAAAATATAGTAATATTTTGTTCTTAAAACATAGTCGATATAATATATATATATATATATATATATATATATATTGAAATGCCAATATTTTATTGTCGGGAGAATTAATTTAATTTGCATGTATTTTTAGAATCCTCTTCATGTTTCAAACGTGTTTAGATACATACTATATTCTATTAGTTTTTTTTGGGGGTTTTGGGGGGTTTGTACGTAACGTGTATTAGGTATATTATATTATTTTTTTTTAAATAATATTTTCACATTTAATTTTTAGGTCTTTGGGTACCTATCTATAAAAATGAGGAAAAAAATCTAATCTAATTCGAAAATATACATGTATATTTAACCGGTTTAATATACTTTTGTTATTTGTTATACTGTATAATTATTTTCAGAGACTGGATCATAAATACCTTCTCCATTTAAGCGTGCATTTGTTGTGTTAGTCATATTTTTTAAGTTTAAATTTGTCCAAAATTAACAAATTCCATATTATTTAAGCACATTTTTTTAATATTGTAGTACCTACATTAATAAAGTTATTTAGGATATTTATTATTATTTTTTAGGTTATTACCAAATATCCGAGTCCTCGTTATAATATTTAACAATTTGCCACCAAACTAAGGTTCTAGTATAGTGTTTTCTATTTAAGTATTAAATTATAAATATATTCTATTCATAATAGATTTTGATAATATCCTATATTTACAATATATGACAATTTATATAAAAAGTATTGAATTTAACTTATTTTGTTTTTTTAATACTTATTAATTATTGTTCTTCTGTAAAAGTAATATAATAATACTATTTTGACAGTTATATAGTAGATGACCGGGAGGGAGAGAGAACAAATCCCATCACATTTCCCTTCTGTAAAATAGGAACTGTTATAAATAGGTTGTATAGGTATAGTGTTTAATATTTATGTATTATAATATACTAGCTTAAATACAACACCTACCGGGTGCTACTTCTTGTAAGTGCAATTCTTTTTATGTAAGACTATTTGTAAGTTCAACAACTTTTGAGTGCAGAACCTTGAATTTTTGAAAATCCGATTAAGTTTGACACCTTGTAAGTTTAACTTTTATTGAATAAAACAACTCATTAATAGAATTACTTTTGAGTGCAATTCGTACACCTCGGTTTATGTATTTTATCTGAAATAATATTGTTAATTAATTAATTTAAAAAATATTCCACCTACGGCAAAAACTAGTGTTCGCTTTCTAGAAGATAATTGTTCACTCCTAAAAGGTTTCTGACGAATAAGTTGAAAAATATATAATCCGGAAAATTATCGAACTTACTATTTTCGGTTTTTATAAGAACTTGAACCACGCTCGAACTAACGCTCAGATCTTGCTTGAGTGTAACAGGTTTTATACAGCATCTCGATAAATTTGATCAAAATTTCAAGAAATATTTACAGTTAAATATAATATGAGTATAAAATAAAAAAAGTATAATTTAATATAGTAGGTACCCATTTCATACATATAAGAAGTCGCTCGGACTTTTCATTCTCGTTTTTAAAACGCGCCTTTTGAAAAATTTGTAAATTATCTTGGGACAACTAATTATAGAAAACCCTGTTACGGGGTTATTTTCATGCATATATGCCCCCCTCACTTTATCCTATCAAATTCAATGTGGTATCAAAATTTGGCAATTTTTATTTCACTATATGCATGGTTTTTGGAAAAAAATTCGATTCCCCGTGAGATCAGCAAAAATCAAAAAATGCCTGTGAGAAGTGAATTTATAAATGTCTTAACAATATTACACAAGTATATATTATTATAATATATAACTTTTATACATATATAGTTTTTTCTATTTATTAATTATCTTTTATTATATAATTATATAAAATAAAAATATAAATACCTCTCTACTGGTACCTACCTACTGTATGGTATATAATAAAATATATACATTTTTGAAATTTACAATCTATAATTTATCGAACTATAAATGAGATGCATTTCCTTGCCCCCCCCCTCATTTTGGAATATGGGATTGACGGTTATACCATTCTTTTCTGCTACGTTAGTGCTATTTTATGCTCGATTTCCCACGTTTATACAGAAAACCCATAGGAATAATCCCATTTTTTGAGTAGGGGACAGGGAAACGACAGCCCTCCCACTTAAGAAAATCGTATTAAAACTCATGCCCATTATTTGTGCTTCGTTAGTGCTGCTTTCCGCTCGACTTTCAGCGTTTGTTCAGAAAACTAATAGTTATCCCAATTTTAAAATTATATACTCTTCCCAGCAATGCACCCGATCGTTCATAATGATATAATTTCCTTTGAGTAGACACCGAGTGTATATACATTTTATATGTAAGATTGTATGGTTGAGTTCATTTTGCAAATAAATAATAAATATACAATTAAAAATAACCCAAAGATTTAAAAAAATAAAATCAAAACCATCAATTTGAAAATTTAAATTTAAATTGTGTTTTTTTTTTTTTGTATCTTTTTTATGCATGTGCCTATACACTTTTTTCGGTAGATGAAGTAAAGTAAGAGTTTTCGAGTGTAAAACTTTCTGATAGCTAATATTACTTATAATCTAATAAAGGTCAATTTTTTTATTTTCTTAGTATAGCTTACATAAGCGTAACGAAAAATTATGGAAAATTGTTATAAATCAGAAAATCACAACATCTGTTGAATCTTTAAATTTACACTAATTATTTACTATAGTAGGTACTAAATTGATCTAATTAAAGTATAAAAACTTTTTGACCACTTTTCAGTAGTTTTTATATAATTTTGAAATTTGTTGACATAAGGCACAATATTTTTCAACCCTCAAATAAATATACTTCATATCATAATAATATCTAAAGTATATAGGTAATATAAATTATAATACGTATACACGGGAGGTAGAACCATATAATTATTAATAACAGTAGATAACATTTAGAATATTACAGATAATTAATTATATATTATAGATAAAATATTAAAATAGGAATATACCTATAGGCGTTGATCCAAAGCTGTAAATTCAATTCCCACCAAATTCCAAAAAAAAAACATGTTTATGCATATACTCGTATTTATATTATATTATTTAGACAAATATTTACCCACAAAATTTCTCAAGAGTATATACCCCCCCCCCCAAAAATAGAATACTTCCAAATCCGCACCCGTTAACTCCACATAATACAGATAGATACACTATCGAGTGGATAGTAATAAATAAAAATATAATGATGGATATATGTAGTATATTTTTGATAATTTCAAATACCTAGGCGGTTAATTAAATTTAGAATACATTTCCAATATTTTTGTTCTGCACGTCGAAAGAAAAGAACCGGAACACTAAAATGTAAGTAGAATTGTAACCGTTACTATAGAACCCTTTTATCTGAAACCGAAATTGAACCGGAATTCAAATTATAAAATCGGTTAATATCGGTTCCAAAAACTTTATTTGGTTGAAATTTTTATATAAGTATGAATTTTTTGGATGAAACATTATAGCGCAACAATTATTAAATGTTACGATGTATGATAATATACATGAACAGAGAGAAAATAGAATGATAATAATAATAATAATTTTTTGAATTATTTGAATAATTAATTTTGAACATAATCTAACATTCTGAAATTCCGACAGTGACCGAAATTCGCATATTCTAACTTCAAAATATAAAAATCTAATCTAATAAAATGCATTTTAATATATTTTATTTATTCTCATATAAAATATGATAACTAAAAACTTAACTACAGCTTATCAATATTAACTCGTATCAAATATGTAATATTACGAGTGAAATCCGTGTATATTGTCTAAATAAAAATAAAAACCTAATTTTATTAAATTAAATAATTTGTTGAAATAAAAACCAATTATTTTGTAGAAATTGGATTTTTATTTCTGGATAAATAATTCTACAAGTAACTCAACACCTACCTATATGTATTGTCTAATTTAATGTATTTTTAAAACAAATTAAATGTTAATTCGACTAAACAGATTGGTTTTAATGGAATTTAACAACCTAACAAAGGTACCTACGATCTAATTTCTAAGATAATTATAAAAGTTGTCATATATACCAATAATATATGACTATATTATCTATGTACCTCATATATATATATATATATATGCAATATGCATGTATATGTTTTGTACCTACCTATGTTCCAATTAAATAAACAGCTGTTACATGGAATAAATAAATATTCAGCTGACTAATACGATACACCGCTCATCATCACTACACACATATGTTTCATAATTCTCATAGAGGGGGTAGTTTTGAGTGGAGATAACTGGCCTTCCCGGCCGAGTTCATAAAAGGATTGCGCGCACTATCGCGAGCGTTACGCCACGAATATAACAAATTCCGCCGCTGCTACAAACCTACAAAAGCAAATCAACCTAATCCAACCGTGGTTCAAACGGTGGAGAATCTCTATAAACCCCGCCAAAACTTCGGCCATCTTCTTCACTAACAAATGTACCCGAAATACGCCAAAACTCAAACTGTACAATACCCCAATAAACTGGTGCCACTCTATTAGATACCTGCGGGAGTATTCATCGACAAGAATCTAAATTTCTCATCCCACATCTGAAACAAAACCAAAGCTGCTGGTAACTTACTCTCCCCTACATGCTCAACAAGAAAAGTCCCCTTTCCGTCCGTACTAAAGTACACATCTTCAAATCTTACATGCGCCCCATCTTAACGTACGCCTGCTCCGCTTGGGCCTCAAATATCTCCAACCCTAACCGGAAACTCATCGAAGCGATTCAAAACAAAAAAACATTTCGAAAAATCACAAACCTCCCCCTATACGTTAGCAACCACACCATCAGGAAATCCACCAACATGCCGTCCATCTTCGAATTCATAAACTCTTCCTCTATCAAACTTAAAAACTCCATTACCGCATCACGTTTCCCCCACATTTCAGAAATATCGACCTGACCAAGCTTCTCGACGGTTACAAAAGAAACCGTCCACTATCCTTCTGAACATCTAAACGTAAACTTCTAAAATCTGAAAACTCTTCACACCCTCACATCACAACTCATGCAACATCCAACACTCCGGTAGAAGCAAAAGCTTGAGACAGAGTACCCCCCCTCCCCCACACACACACACACACAAAGCAATGCAATGCAATGCAAAATCGCCAGCGTTCTTTTCTTGCCTACTGAGTGTACATTAACACTGCGTCATATACACGGTTGCTGACGGTACCGCGGATTGTGTATATGTGTAAGATAGTTTACGATAGATACGGCATTCAAAATTCAAATTAAATTTAAAGTAATAAATGATGAAATTGTTAACAATTTTATATTTTACAGTACAGCCAATATAATTTGTAGATATTGTGCTAATAAACATTAGTTTAAAAACGAAAGATTAGTGTATATGTTCGATTAGCGTACAAAATATTAGATCAAAAAATAAAAACATTCGAAAATACGATTTTCAGTTAGTGCACTAAAAACATTGTCTAGTCTATTAGAGCACTAAAATATTCGCCAATGATCAGTGCGAACTCAAAAATAGACCCCCAGGAGATAATGAATTTTTGGGAAAATCTCACGCATGTCACAGCCGACCCTACAGTTCGTGTTGTAACAGACGTTGAGCCCACTTTTTTTCTATTTCATTTCTCTTTGTTCAATGTTCAGTGTATCGCTGTTCTTCTAGCTGCTTGTCTTGCTTTACGAAAATCTAAAATTTATTTCATCTCACACCCACATAACTTTCCTTGAGATTTATTATTTTTTCCATCCTAATTCAATATCTAGTATTTGAGTTCATATTGTTCAAACAACCTTTGATCGTGACACGTGAATCGTATAGCGAATCGTCATTGGTTAGATGGGTGGTACAATTAATTATACGAACAGATCGTATTGATCCGACAGAAGGACGAATATTCAAGGTATAGATAAGTGTGCTGGATAGTGGCAATAACTGGATCCACATTAATTGAGTCTAATTGAAATTATTATATTATATATATATATATATATATACACTCGTCGAACGATCTTCAGCTACACAAGGTTTGTACATTTTACACTACTACTATAGGCGTTTTAGGTCGAAAGGATAGGCAGGGATTTAGTGTTTTACGAGGGTCGGGAACGCATTATACATCTGACCGCCTTCTCGCTACTGTTAGGTGGTTCATTGTCAAACTCGGGTATAATCACCCATACGGAAAACATACACATCGTTCACAAGGACATCTTAATATCGCCCTTTCACTAACCAAAAGTCCTATATCCATTATATTTTACGTCGTATTATTTTCGGGTTATTCCTCTGTATTACACGTGTAATTTCAATGTCAATATATACCCAACCACTATTGTAATTTCGCATATCCCAAGTCGTGGAAACTACCACCTCTCTCTCTCACTCCTCCCCCACTCGTCTCCCCCGTATTTTTCGATCTACTACAGATGGCGCCCAACTCGGCTTTGTCACTACCTTAACAGAGATACACCTACAATTTTCCATATAAATGAAGAAAAATCTATAATTCATCAAAATATCCTGTTTCTAAGCCTATTTTAAAGTCTGATATTACAACTCGTTGAATAACTAGGTCAGATGTCCTGGTCTAAAATTTCGAATTAATTCTATCATAGTGTACAAAGTTTTTTTGTAATTCAAATTATCAAAATCACTTCTACCCAAATAAATATCACGAATAGACACATTTTAAAACAATTTCGAAATCTAATATTGCGATATATTAACAAATGTCTATTATATCCCATAACATTCGAACCTTTAATATTAGACTTCTTACAGCTTCTAGAATATACCTATCTAAATTCTTTACATAAAAATACTCGTAACTAATTGAGTATCTATCTATATTTTCTCGCCAATGCGTAATTTATTATTACCAATCTATATTTTCTCATTAACGCGTAATTTTTTAATACCTATCTACATTTCGCACGTAAAAATATTCGTAACTCATTGAGTATCTATCCATATTTCCACTTGAATTTACGCGTAATTAATCTACCACTATATCTAAATTCCATACGTAAATATACACTTAACGAGTAGATACCTATATTTCATGAGAGTTCACAAATAATTTACCTATACCAATTGCATACCTATATATATTTTCACATGAGTTTATACGTAATTTATTTATATATTCAATATATCTATATCTATATTTCTTACTTAAATATATTCGTAATTAATTTTGTACCCATTCTATTATTCTATTATAGCTATCTACTGACTATATCTATATATGCATAATTTCTAGAGATGCAATATTTGCCAATACAATTCGAATGTTTTACATATTTATATACAAATGAACAATTACTCTTTTAGGTTAGTCTTTAATCTCACAGGAAGTTTTGAAACAACTTGAACATTTCTGAAGTTAGGTCGTATATTTTTTCATTTTCCTTGAATTTTGGAGGAGGTTTTAACCCCCAAGACCCTCCATATGCCTTCGTCCCTGTTGTAAACACAACATAAATATATATATATATGTTAAGAATCGTTAAATACCAGTATTAACCGATATTTTTGAGAACCTGTTAATACCGGTTTTGGAACTAGAACCCAATTGAAAAATTAAAAAACCGAAATTTTTATTTTTCAATAACCTGAACCGGATCTAGAACCGATATTTCGATTCGGTTCTAGTCCCTGGCTTGTACGCAAATTCTAGGAAAACAATGCCTTCTTATTTTAGAAGTGGCAAAATTTGGTTATGTCCAGAAACATGTTTTTGATTATTTTATAATTAGAATAGTATTTGTATTTTATTTTATATTTCAACTAAAATATAAATATGAATTGATTAATAATAATATTTGGGACCATCGAATCGCAGGAGAATTAGTTGAATTTTTTTAATTGTCATACACTGACATCCAAATGTTTTTCGTTTAATTATTTATATTTATATGTATTAAATAAAATTATTTAAAATGGCATCAATATGAATAATTGAATTAGTATTTAGATATAAGAAATAAAACAAAATATTTTTATATAAATAACCAAAATCATATATCAAAAACTAAACCGCAATATAAATACCTACATATTGATATTTGAAATGAAAATCGATACAAAAAAAAAAAAAAAATTAAAATTGGTATGCATAATGAATATCAAAAACACCATTTTTGAAACCGTTATTTAATATTAAAAGTGAAATAGGAAAAAAGATAAACTGTTATTTAAACCCGGCATTAAAGACGGAAAAAATTGAAACTAGTCTGAAAAATGTCTATCAAAAGCACTATTTTTTTAAACTAAAATTGAAATAAGAAAAAAATGAAACAATTATTTAAAAACCAAATTTAAATTTGAAAAATTGAAAAATGTATGCAAAATGAATATTGAAAACATTATTCTTTTGATTTAAATTATGAAGTTGAAATTCAAATCGAAAAAATGAAAAACCGGTAATCTGAATATTTTTTTTTCAATCCCTGATATGGCGTATATTCTATATACCTACATACTTAAGTAAATACCTATATTAATTTAAAAAATTTAATTTTTAATTTTTAAACTAATAATTGAATTATACTTTTTTCCTTTAAACTTTAAACTTTTTCAGCTTTGTCAAAATCAAAAGCAATATTTAACTTTTAATTTATCATTATCTGTTTAAAAAATTATATAATTTGCTCAGTTTTGTATCTATATTAATAACTGAATGCTAATTTTAAAAGTTTCTTGTCATTAAATGTAATTTCAGTGTATATAGCCAGAGATTTAATTTTTAATTGAAAGCAAAAAATTAAGTACAAATATAATATAGATCACAGAAAATATTTATACCGAAATAACTATTTGACAATTAACAATCTATTTTCCATAAACTAAATTGAAATAAGACTCAGATTTTCTAAAAAAAATTAAAGGATTCATTACCCTCAAAAAGTGCTTCGATATTTAATAATATAATATTAAAATAATTAGAAATTTAAAAATAAACGTGTACAATGGTGACGTTTTACAATAGTCATAGGTTTCTAAACTTAAGTTGTCCCATTGCCCGTCCGTAATTACAGTACAGTAATTACAAGTTTGTTGATTTTGTTCCAAAGGATATAATATTATGTGTTTTACATTCGACATATATTATATGTCAATCTATTTTTACATTTCGTTGCTGTGTTTAACAATACCAATATATTATATAAATTTTATTCGTCTAATTAATTTTAGTTGTCTATACATAAGTATATTAGGTTAAACAAATAATTTGTTTACAGTATTATAGTTTAAAATACGATTAAAAACAGCACTCTTTCAGAATGGACATTCTGAACTTTTTTTTTTTTATATAAGATTTATTGTAATAGTAATAATTATGTTATAGGTACTTATAAATTAGTATTTACGGTTGTCACGGATTAATGCATATTTATATTAACTATTGTTTTAATTCATTATCGTGTACTCAGGTTACTATTTCGCCCAGACATAATAATAATAAAGTTAATGGTATTACTTAAAACCATACCAACAAGTAGTTTGTTTTTTTGTGATAAATATAAAAGTATAATATGAATTTAGATAACATCGTCTTACGTGACTGCTCATATACATAGGTAGTAGCACTATTATTCATTTATTTTTACTAAAAACAATATAATTAAAAAATTCCTCCAAAGTATGAAATACGTGTCGTTAACTAATAATAATAATAATAATACAGGGGCTATTGACAATCTGTGCTACATACATTTTTGAAATTGTATATGATTACCGTATTATCAATTAATGATAGTATTTCGAATTCCAAATGTAATCTGAATTAGTACTGCATACACATAATGTATTCTAGGTACGAACACGATTTGTTTATTTTTAACAGTTAGTTATTTAGCATATAAATGGTATTGGGATCTTCTAAAATATTTCTGAAAAAATTTTAATTAAATTATAATATATTTATATTATTATTTTCCACCGTATTATTTTTTATTCTATAATTTTTTTTAATTGCCTTTTTTACCCCTTCCATGAATCATACATAATAGTATATTGATAAAAATTATATTAAATATTCATTGAAATTGAACGTTTGCAATAAAACTTAAATATTAGGTATTCAATATTAATAATCAGTGATGTAGTACCGTTGTCCCCTCCCCCGAAATATTCACGTGTTTAGGAAAAATGTAATTATAAAATATATGGGTTCAAAATTACGTGTGTTAAAACAGTAATATCAAAACTACGTCTCTACTATTGAAAAAGTGTAAAATTTAATTATTTCGATTTTCGCTCATCAAAAATTACATAGTTACATACTACACTCACACCTGCGGCAGTGTCGGTTACCTACGGGTTTTGATCAATTCTACAAATATTTTTTATGTCGAAGTCCTAAGTAAAATATTACGATTATTACGATTTGTGCGAACATTGGTTTTTATGCAATAAATGAATAATTTTATGTGCAATCATTCGCTCAGAATCAAATAGTTCGATGCACTCATTGAAATCGGTGATTGTACACTGAAAAAATCTCATGAATAAAAATTGTCTTCGTCCGCGATTAATACGGAATATATTATTTATTATTGTTTACAATAGAGGATTGAAGAGGGCCCGCCTTTGAGTGTTATTATTATTATTTTTTTTTTTTTGTCATTATTTGACGAGTATAAAATGTATTTTTAATAGGAATTATCCCTTTATTTCTCAATTATTTCTATATCGACCCTCTTAAATATGATTGAGATATTGCATAATATGTGTTAATCCCCCCCCTACACACAGAAATTTTCCAACTACGCCACTGTTAATAATAGTTATATTATATTCGTAAAATATTGAAAGATAAAAATTAATATAAACCCGACTCGGTGATATGTACTACAAGTACCTATAGTACCAGACATTTAAACAAACGAAAATATGTATCCTTTTAGATTCTGAGCGTAGCGAGTATATTTAATAATAAATATAATTTATTATTTTTTTTTTTTTTTTCTGTAAACACTTTTTATACCAGAAGGAGTGCTCCGATCTTTACACTCATACCCGGTTTCCGGTAGCAAATTGCATCTAGTTGGTACTTTTGAGAGGTCATTTTTCGATTTTCATAATAGTTTTTTAATGCGTAAGAAAAAACTATGAAAAAATGAGGTAAAAACGGCAAATATACGGTTTTGTCAAATCGGGAATTTTCATTTCTTCGTAATTTCGAAAATAATCACTTGAAAATCTTGAAATTTACATCGAATATTTAATTTACTAATATATTTACGTTGATTATGTTTTTTTTAAATTTTTTTGGCAATTTTGGGCTATTTATAGACATTTTAGTTTTCGAGGTTTCTAAGTCCTAAAAGCGGTAATTTTCGGTTTTAAGTTCTGAAAATTTTATACAGCGTTAAATATACGTTACCTACTCTAATTAAATTTTAAAAATCTCGAAAATCTGTAGTCACGATTTTTTTTAGTGATTTAAATCTTGTTAGCAAAATCATCAATTTTGAGGTATTTAAGTCCAAATAGTTGGTAAAATTAGATTTTAAGACCTGGAAAAATTTAGTATAACGTTTGTCGTGCATTAATTCAACTAAATTTACATAATATTTTGTTCGTTTTCAATATTTTATGTCATAAACTGAACATTCAATAAAATATACCATATACTGTATTATGTAGTAATAACTGTAAACATATCATATTACATTTTAAAATATGCATAAGGTCACACTAAATCATATTTATTTCTACATTTGATCTTCAATGTAATGTTAAACATAGGTAGGTATATTGAGTAGGTATATAATTAATATTAACAGTTATGTATACTACACCGAAACTACGCTCAGAATAGCGTTTTATTGAATGCAATGATTTATCATTGCTTTCAAATGCAATACATCCACCAAGAGTATCTTGCCCAGTAGCAAAGTGCTTCCAACCCCTACTGACCGGCTTTTTTTTTTTATTTCTATTCTGATGTATAATTTTATAAATATTTTTCAGTGGAGAAATGCAACTCTTGCACAATCCATATTCCAATGTGGCAATAATACGATTGTCGAGTAAAATATTTACCTACTGTCTTTTCATTATGCGTGTAACTGATTTAAACGTAATATGACTAAATTGTTAAATAAATTAGATTTTATGTAAGCAATATAGGTACATATTATTGACTATAATATAGCTACGTAATAAAAAAAAACCCTACACGAGTTCTAAGTTTTCTTTTTTTATCAACTATTTTATTAGATATACAATTATAGAAGGTATATAAAAAAAATATATATATATATACCTAGTCATGTACATATATGGATTAAAAATACTCCGATACGAAAAGTTATTATGATTATATACTTTTACTGTCACGTGCTCCACCCAAAATATTGAATAAAAGAAAAGTATTTACCGAAGACTTAAATTAAATAGAAAATATAATATTTCGTCAATAATATGTAGATAGTTATAGTCAATATAACTGACAACTCTGTTATTCGTACCTAATAATACACATTAGGTATACAACAAATAATATTTTATCATTATATTATATTATATTTTAATATCAAACCATTTAAAATAAGTACTTATTTATCTTTTCGTAACTAGTTAAATGCAATAAATTAATAGATATATAATATCGAATAGAATACGCGTGTATTACATAGTGTTAAGTTTACCTATACATAATTATAATTTATATAGGTATTTAAATTTATAAATTACAAAGACTGCATTTTATTTTTATTCATTGTTTATGGGAAATAAAAGACTTTTTAAGATTATAATATTTTGTTTTTATAGGCTATATTATAAGAATTTAACATAGGTTTATTAAAAGTGTTTCTTATAATATATTGTATGGCTAGTGAATTAAGGTCAATTTGAGGAATTAGAGGTGGCCAATTCTGATGACGGGGTAATAGGAAAGTGGTAAAATATTTGTGACCCTTCTACTGTGAACTCGAAAATAACAACTGTTTGAATAATCACCGTAATATTAATCCCATATTTGATGCAAAATCTACATTTTATAATCATTGTGTAGGTATACTGTGCAGGCTATGCATATAGAGCCAAACTTCGTTCTTACACGACGAAAATACACAGAAGACGGGTCTCTAAATATTTAAATATTAACAATATCAATATAGAATAATTTGAGCTACTGACTGCTAAATTATAATATACTAATATATTATATTAATAGCTAGAATATGTTCCTATAAATCAATAATTCTAAAAAATTATATACAAAACAAAATTTAGCAAAAGTGGTGCGAGATGGCATTTAAATTTTTTTAATTAGGGTATATCCCTTAATAGCTTTCCCGTCTATCACGTAGTCCTTCCTTAAAACTTATACCTTTCACACTATATCAGGGAAATAATTGCATAAGTATTATATTAATTTCTCATACATTAAAAGCCGTATAACAGTTTAAAACTGGTTTTTCTGTAGGTCATTTTTTTCTCTAAAATTTTAATTCCGAAACTTTTTGTATTACCTACGACGAATAAAAACGAGATATTTTACGAAAAGGCTATTTCTGTAACTTTTGACCTAGAATAACCTTTGAAGCGATATCTTAACATTATTTATAATGATATAATTAAGGAGTATGCAAAAATACAGCTTGTTTCTAATTTTTCCAATGTATAGCTAATTTTTCATCTAATTTGACTATGAAAGCACGTGTAAATTATAACACCATAATTAAAAAAGTCTATACGAACCTTAATTTTGAAAAAAAAATTCTGTACATTTAAGTAAAATGTATGGGTATTGTAATGACGTACGTATTTATGGAAAAAACCATATAAAAAAAAATATTTGGGTTGCATAAAATTAATATTATGTATTATGTTTATTATTTATTGTATTATTCAATTTCTTTCAAATACTGATATATTAAAAACCCTGTACCACGATAAAGATTGTTCGTGCATAAACAATACATTTTTTTTTGAAGAAAATTTTCTCCTTTAAAATATTTTTTAAAACTTTTTACTGCTTGATCAATAAAAAGTAAGATATTTATGCAGAGGCCCTTCTATATATAGACATATTTCAAGCGGTACATTTCAAAAACAATTATTATTTGTATTCAATAAAATGATTTTTTTAAATAATTTTAGTGTGCATATCTATAATATGTACACTACTACTCAGCTAAGTACTTATAAATACTTAAAAAAGAGTTTATCGATCCATTTTCCAAACGTAACGGATACATAATAGAAAAAATGCTTAACTTTTTTGCAAACAGAGGATTTGAGACACTTTTTCTGACCTAACCTTTACATGTAGACGAAAATATGTAAGTACAAAATTTATAGACAATTAAACTATGAATAATTTTTAATTCAAACGTTTTTTTGTCATAAGTTTAATATTTATTGAGATTTTTAGAAAAAAAACCCATGTGTGGGTGGTTAAACTTCTCTCTAAAACTTAAAAAATCTAGGCCCAATTTTTTTTTTTATTAGGATATAGCTCATGATAAATTTTCCGCTCGTTACTTATATTGTACTTAGATAATCTTTTCTTATATTTTTTTTACCCCTTCAAAACATATCAAGGAAATTATTGCTTTCGTATTATAGCATAAATTTTATAGATTGATATATTAAAATCCGTATTAACAGTTTAAAATATTTATTGTTTGTACTTAAAAATAAAGCATCTAATAGAAAACGATATCCTCTCTAATTTGTATTCTTGTTTTTTTTGTTATACTACGAATATAATGCAAGATATTTACGAAAAGGCTATTTTATATTTTTTTTTAAAATAAAAATCATATTTTTGAAAAATAGACATTTGAAGGCAAATCGTATCCCAGAAGAATCATCACTAGTACACGAAAAATGCAAATTTTTTTTATAGACAAATATCTCTTCTACCAATTCTATAAAAAAAACCCTTTTGTCATATGACAAATAAAATGTGAGATATTTATGAAAATACTATTTTGTGACCTTTAACCTCAATAGCATTTGAAGCTTAATCATACCAATGAGGATTTATTACATGTTATATATAATGATAACATTAAGTCGTGTTCAGTAATTTAGCTTGCCCCAAATTTTTCCGTACTAAAAATCAAATTTGACTGAGCTATGAATCGTGATTTACCTTTGGAACTTTGATCATGTATTACTTAGTACCCACACGCGGAAGTATCAATTATTAAAACTTTTAAAATTTAAAATTAAAGTATTTTACACAAATAACATTTCTGTCTTCGTCTGAACGTCGGGAAGGCTTTCAGTAATTTATCCGAAAGTCTTAATTTACTATGAAAGCGAAATATAATGCGTTAAATCAAAAATAAGTTTTTCTCTTCCTTGTAATGATATGTTTAGTGTTTGTAAATGCTGAACAACACCTATAAAATTTTGACACCCAGCTTGGCGTGATAATAGTTATATTATTTTTCATATATGATAATAATAATATTCGTTATTGTATCATAGTAGGAGGTATCTTGGTTATATCTATATTTATAAAGCCATATAGGTAATATGATTTTTTGTACTGTTTAGTTAATTAAAATTTAATTTAATTGCAATTTAACAATAACAAACGTTATTTCGGCAACGTTCGTCTGGCATTTGTCGAATTGTCAAAAACACTGCAAAAAATGACGATCGAATTGATGACGGACTTACCGTACACGCCTACTACAAATGTTTGTTTCGAGGCCCTACCATAGTTATAATATTATCATTTATTTCTTTCGTTTTAGGACCTACAGTTCAGTACTTATTCAGATCAATTACCGATTTCAAAGTATTTCACATGTCACCTATATATAAATTACATATATATTTCACAAATAAACAGCTTAAAGACAAGGATTTCAAAACCATCCGTTAACAAAGGTACTTACCATGCCCTCAATATATTTATAATATTGTATTATAATATATGATTTTTAAATTTAAATGTAGATTGAACGCGTTTAGTTCAAATATGATATCAGTTTATCAGGTCTAGTTATTTTTACAATTTAAATATAAATAGGAAGATAACATTTACATTAAAGAAATTTTTATAATTGAAATATTTTTCATTTTTAAGAATTAAATGAAACTGGATTATTTTGACTAATGAGAATAATTGATATTATACTATGATAATTAGATATAAACATCGTCAATTATACAAGTTTAAAACTATATTTAATCGAACTGCAATAAATTAAATTAAACAATTTGATAAAATTATACTATATTTGATTCTAAAGGTATTCAAGGTTTTATTATTTCATTACACCTTGGTGCACTTATTGTCTCACTTTACACCAAACATAATTTGTCTGATTATATTTGTATATTTTTATTTTATAAGTAAGAATATTTAATAACATTGTAAATGATCTACATTTATGCACAATTCTATAGAAAAAAGAATCGTTTTACCCAATCTCTAAATAACTAGACGTGTAGACAAAGAAAATGATTAAGAGAAAATTCAGCTTATTAAAATTGATATATTAAGTAAAGACAACAAAATAGTGTATCAAATATTAATGGGTAAAACAATTAATGTCCATTAAAAATAGACAAACTTAAACATGGCCAAATATTTAAAAATATTATTCTAAAATATATTAATAACAATATTATTAATTTGTATGACAAGATCCTATAAGTTATATACTATAGCATATTAAATGATAGTCGTGCAAATTTAAAAATAAGATTTTGCACATGGATGAAGGCAAATAATAACATAATTATTATAAAGCAAACATAATTGTTGTAAAATCATGAAATTTTCGCCTAAAATACCAATAAGCATGATAAAACGGTGGGAATTTTTTATTTATTTTTTTTTTTTTTAGCAGTGTTAATTATCATAATAAATTAAAATTTTTAAACATTGATTATATTTCAATCTGTAATAATAAAGAAAAATGTCTCGATCGATCCTTCGAAGACAGTCCGACATATTGAAATCTGCTTACAGATTTTAATTCCGACTTTCCAAAATTTCACAATTTTATCACGTTTATTGGTATTTTAGGCATAAATTTCGTGATTACACAACAATAAAATGTGATACAGGTACTGGGTTCTTTTTAGATTCTGTACTTAAATATTTCTCAATTATTAGATTTTTATTTTCCTAATATTTTTTGAAAAATTGCCTTTATAGAACTCCTTAAAAATCGTAGGTATTGCGGTGCCTTAAGGCAACATTTTTCAATTTTTAATATTTTATAAATAGTTTTTTATCGTTGTTAAAAACACAAAATATTATAGTGCAAAATAATAAAAATATCTATTAATTATTTATAAGATATTTTATAACAAGATAATAATGGAATTATGAATATCTTAAATTACATACTTTATAAAATTTCAATAAATTTATCACCTAATTATAATTTTATATTCTGAGTGAAACGAGAGATCCCCTCTGTTTTTTTGTGAACAACTTTTTGATCAGGGGGCCTATTAGAAAACATTTTCACATGCACGGAAATATTTCCACACGGATTACTACCACACTGAAAATATAGGTGAATTATGTTGGTGACACTGATAAATGTACAATAATATGGTACATTTTGTTATAATAAAATAAAAATATCGCGTATTAGCTGTAAATTTAAATTTCCTTATTCTATATTAATTGTTCCTTTTCGCTTTTTCGTTTTTTAACGCAACTACTCAAGTGGTAAGTATTTTATACATTTATTCCAATATATAATTTAAAAAAAATAAAAAATGTTGGTGTAAAATTGAGTTACATATAAGCAGGCAGTTTCGGCACTAAAAAAATAGAAAATTTTTATCACTTTAATATGCACTTAAAACACAAAAAATGCCCCATAAATCGCACTAAAAACTTGAAAATATGCAAAATAAAATAATAATAATAACATTAAAATTGTGTTATTATATTATATGATTATTAGTAGGTACATTTTTATTATTTTATACTTCAAAATAATCTTGTATTTTACGTGATTTTTTTATTACCTGTCAGTATTATATAATATTAAATTTCATATAACACAATATAATGACTAGGTATAAGTAGGTACCTACAAACAGTAGCGGATCTAGGATTTTTTTTTTTTTTTTGAGGGGAGAGCTCAAAATTTTTTAAAAATAATTTTGTAAGCACGATATTTAAGATTTGATGTTAGGTCTTCGAATAAAGTATTGCTAAAATTTTTCCAACATTAAAAATTAAAAAGTATATTTAATTTCTAAAAAAATTAATTCATATTATTACAACTACGAATATAAAACTGCCAAGGTGGGACCCGGGCCTCCCCCCTTGAATCCGTCACTGTATAGGTAGAAACCTATTAATATACACAAACACACAAAATTATATTATAATATATATATATATACATTATACATATATAGGTGGGCTATGAAATAAAGATAAACTAATATTTATCCGAATATGTAAATAATATAGATAGGTACGATAATAATAATAAGTGAGTATAGGGTACCTATTACCTATCCAATATAATATATTTATTTCAAAACTTTTTTAATAAATATAGTAAATATAGATTTTTCATACGAAAACGTAAATAATACCTATGTATTGAAGTTCAGGACATTTAAGTTATAGGTTTGTGGATTTCCATTATATTATTCAGTTGTTTTGTAATCTCAAATATTATTATTCCTTTATTATAATCATTATTACAGGTACCTATTTAAAAATAAAACTAATATAATTTTATAACGTAAGTACTGTATAAATATAATTTAGTTGTTATAGTAATAATTATGACCTACATTTTTAATAAAATAACATTTAACATTGATAAAATCCTACCTATGTGATAATTCATTTATTCGTATAGTAGGTACCTACGGAAATCGGTTTCCACACAGTGTACCTACTCCCATCCGTAACGATCATACGGAAGTTTTCCACGTGGCCGAACAGTTCCCGTACACGGAAATATTTCGAGAACACGACTTTTACCGATCATGTGAAAACTTATGTGAAAATGACGTTTTCCGTATACGGATCGCCTCCGTATGATTCAAGAATAGGCCCCCAGTCCTCCTACGAAATTTTTTTAACATTTGATATATTTTTTATGTAAGCTATAGTAGCTTTTAGCATCAATATCAATATGTTTAATCATAACCGATCGGTTAATAAACCGCAACACTTTAAAAAACATATGCTTACCTACGTAGATGGTGATTTAAATGCAACAGAAAGACTGGTCAAAACAATGAAACAATGAAACAATGGATATAGTTAGATATGCGGAAAAACGTCGATACAGTTATCAGATAAAGTATCATCAAAAATTATATTATGCAAAATTTTTTTATAATAAAATTCATTTTAAACCATTAACTTTTGAACTTGGCAAAAATAGGTAAACATAATTTTATTAGGTAACAAAAACGTATATACACCTAATTATAGTTGAATATAATTTTTAAAGCGATTCTCTGTGATGAGTTTTATACGTAGACAAAAAAGCTATTTTTGTTCATCGTTGATTGAGTTGTCCGTAGATAAACTTACAAGATTTATAAAATATTTTATATTTTGAAAACTGTAGGGTGGAAAACTCCAAACGAAGAATTTTTACTTTTTAATATTTACTCCTTAAAATAGTTTTATTAAATTGAAATTCATTAAATATTAGTCCACCAAATATTAAAATATTGGATATAAAAATTTAAAATTGTAAAAAATTCTATTATAAATTATAAATTCGATAAATCGCTTTATTATGGATATTAATTGATATGATTGAACTAAAATTCAATACGTACTATAATTATAGAATATCTTTTGGACCCCCTCCGAAAATAAAATCTAAATACGGCCTTGTAGTTATGTATAAATAGGTTTATCAAAATAATTGATTTATCATTGCTTTCAAGTTCTATACATCAGTAATCCGTAATCTACCACAAGAATACTATGTTACGAGCGAAGTGCTTCTACCTCATACCTCATGACCAGGTTTTTAGTTTTAAGTTTTAACATCATATGTATATTGCTAGTTATAAAATTATCTGAAATTGTATACCATTGTCCCTTAAATATATTTTACGACTTTAAATTATAATAAAATAAAATAATTATTTATTAAAAAGTAATATACGAGTATAAAATAGTTAAACTTAAATAGATGTATAACATATAGTGACCATATTTTGAAAATTTTTTCGAGACAACAATAAAAAAAAATGAATATCGTAATGAATTGTCGAAATCCAAACCCGAAATACTTTCATAAAAATGTAAAAAAGCAGAAAAAAATAAAAACAAGATCATTTGTTAAAATTTACCAAAATTGTCGGTAAATGGGCAAAAGAATGGACAAAAACGGAATCCCACTTCCTAAGACGGTACAAATTGCGTTCCGTTTAAAGTCTGTCGGGACAACAGGACGCAATCGTCAAAAACGGGACTTATGGTCACCCTAACTATAACATGCCAGATTTTTACCGTGCTTTATGGTAACAACAGTTATCAACATATGACACACGGTTTTTGTACTTTAATGATAGAATCTCTTCACCGAATGGGTGACCACTGAATTTAATCATCCTAATATAGATCGGCTCTCTCCTACGACGTGAGGTTCTAGTCGCTTTTTATTGTTTAATTTTCATTTTCATTTTTTATTTCCATAAATTAGGGGTTACTTATTTGTACAATGTTTTTGTTTTTTTCTAAAGTATCTTAGGTCTGCGCACGCTGCGCCGCACAGTGATCCAAAAACGAAAATAGTTGGCCAAAAATCATTTTCTTTTATTTTTGAAATACAAAATATTCAAATTTTGCTTTTGTAAATAATTTCTACATAACTTTATACAATTGTATAAAAATAATGGCTAAATGTATTTATATTTATGGAAAATAAAACATTTAAGTAGATAAAATATATTATTTTAACAAATACTGCGATTTTTGGTTCATAATCATTATATAATTTAATTGTCTCCAACAAATTAAAATCTGCGGTGGATCTCGCGGTAAATTGTCGGTTGGCCAATTTCACCGCCACGGTGGTCGTGCATGAAATACGATATACGTATATTTACTACGGTCAGTGGCGTATTTTCAATTTTTATGGGGAGGGGGTTTAGCCGTTATAATTCAGATAAAAAAAACAGAATTTATTGTTTCGGTAGGTACCTACTGCAATTTACCAACGGGCGACAATAATTAATAGTTTATTCGTAAAAGCCTAAAAAAGGCCCTGAAAATAAATGATATATTTTGATGATTTTTATTTTTTTGCTTCTGGGGGGGGGGTCAGAATAATAAGTCTCTTCTTTATATTGAGATGTATCTTTTTTGAAGTGAGTAATTTTTGTTTTTTACTAAAGGCTGTTTTTGCTAATGCTATGCGTTGTTTTATCTCTCGTACACTCTTACCATCAGATGTGATTTATTTGCTCCCAAGGTATACCATTTCATCTACTTGTACTAGTTTTTGGCTGTCTATGTATACATCGGCTTTTATTTTGGGGTCTCTGGCGCAGACTAAAATCTTCGTTTTTCCACTATTTATTTTCATTTCTGATG
>JAIPRL010006943.1:0-25314 GCA_025469235.1 Pemphigus obesinymphae
GAGCTCCATCCCCCTACATCCCTCCCCAAATCCACCATGTTATATATGTATGTATGTATGTATGTATGTATGTATGTATGTATGTATGTATGTATGTATGTATGTATGTATGTATATATGTATTTATATTTATATAAATCATAAGAAATAACATTCATAACATATACAACATAGTTTATTGTGTATGATATTCTTATAACTGTCTTATAAGATATAAGACAGTAAAACTGTCTTATCAAATACTACTACTTTTAAAACATGTTCACAATTTTGAAATCGCAATTGTCAAAAAAATTTATTTTGCGGATGCCAACAAAACGTGATAATAGATCATACAATATTTCAAACTATTATTATTTTATACTTACATAAACCGGAAAAAAAATTCTTTTAAAAATATTTATTAAAATACTTCCTATACAAACATTGGTTCAAATTGTAAAAACACAAACCTATAATTTTTATTCGATATATAATCGTGTATTTATATTTTGGTATCAATACAATTTTATATAGTAATTCCGGCAGGGGGCGGGGGAGAAACTTCTGACAGCATTTTTACCCTAAAACCTATTGTGTTTAAGCCCTAAATATTATTTTCCTTATTTATATCTATGGATAAAATGCGATAAGACAAATGTCGTCTTCAGCATTTCCAATAAAATAAAATAAAAATAAATAATCGCTGAGCGTCTCATATAGCAGCTTTTGGTTCTAAAGAATCCGTAACTGGGTGCGCGGCCAAAAACGTGTCACTGTGGTGATCGCATTGGTCGCGCGCCTACCTACGCATTTTAAAGAATTGCATCTTTTGATTATTATACAAAATAGAATAACAATGAAACAATATCCATTTGATAAAATATAATGTTGTAATATATGAATTATTCAAACAATAATACATAAATTATATTATTGATGAGCATGAATTTATAATATTTGAAAAAAGTATTTATTTGCATATAGATAGGTATCTATATTAAGGTGGTCCTTAGGTAAACATTTTTTTTATATATAATGCAGAGTAAACCAAGTTTTGTTCTCTGTAAAAATTAATTATACAGGTACCTATTATAGTATACTATATACTTTAAAAGTTCTATATATATATATTAAATTTTATATTATAATATAAAATTAATATAATAATATTCAATACATTAATCAATTATATTTTTCGTGAAATATTTATAATAGGTATTCACTTTATTGTTTATCTATATAGAAAAAATAAATCTTTAATTATTATGAATTTTATATTACCTTTGAAGAATGGCATTTATTATTCCAGGATATTTATTAACTTGCAAATTCCGCACCACTTCAAAATCTCGTGCTGATTATTCACGAGTCCCATTAAAGCTATATAAACATTTAATAGTAAATTATTCTTTTATAAAATTAATATAATATACAACTGTGAACTTCAATAAACTACGAGCTCTACAAATTAATTTATATTTTATTAATTTATAATAAACACATTGGGAAATTACCTAATTAATAAAGAATGAAGGGAAACTCACGAAAGAAATTTATTAAATATTAGTAGGGCTGAAACCAAATATGTAGATTATGATTGTAGAGAAGGTGAACACTGATTTGAGAGGGAGATAAAAGCAATGAAATTGAGTAGGGGAAAAGTGGGTAAGATTGAGAAGTTCGAGTATTTATGATCTATTCTACAGAAGATTGGTCGTTTTGAGAAATATATGAAACATAGGATAAAATATGGATGGATGAAATGGAGAGAAGTATCAGATATTTTATTTGACAAAAGATATTAAATTAAATTAAAATTTTATGCAATGATGCGATATCATGTTGGGCAGTATATAAGAAAATAGAACAGATGATGAGTATAGCAGAGATGTGAATGTGAAGATGGATAAATGGAGTCATTAAAGAAGACAAAATATAAAATCAATATATAAGAGGTAGTATAGGAGTGGCGTTAATAATAGAAAAAATAAAAGAAAATGTATTGGAAGTGGTTTGAGCATTTTTAGGAGAGAATATACAGGGTCAGTAATATTAGTAAAAGGAAAATATGTTGATGAAAAAAAAGGAAATGGAAGGCCGAAATGAAATTGGGGATGTAATAGTAAGTGATATGTGTTGGGCAGTTATATATGTAAATGATACCGAAGATCGATTGAAGTAGAAGAACACATAATATGTGAATCTAGATCGTCAATTTATAGACAATATACTTTTGACTACATATTATAAGGTCTAATGTATTATATATTACTTTACATCGTAGAATATAAAATTGTTTAAATAAGTACAATATTGTTTTTTTTAAAGTAGGGTAAGCTGAGAATTAGATATTTCACAAATAGGTATTATTTTTAGTTTAAAAAAGATAGCATATATGTGGTGATGCATAATTGATTATATTAATTTGATAGTGATATATACATTAGAATATTATATACTAAAATTTTTATCAATCAAATCGATATGTAGTTTTTCCTACATACAAATATTTCAAAAACATTATTTCACACACGTAAAATCAAAGATCAGCTAAGTACTTAATTATTTTTATTAAAATTATCCTCAGACTTAATCCATTACAATAAATGAAGGGTCTGCAACAACCATATAACTCCATTTTTTTTGGAAAAATCGTTTTATTCAATAATATGGTAAAATATTTTTTTATACATATTGGTATGTAAACATGGTATGCCACAAACTTACTTTTCCAATATTTTGTTAGTGAACTATTAATGAAAATGAAGTTTTATGTACTTCGTAAATAATCAGATAACTCTATATTTGTCTGGTTTTTACACTGAATATGTAGTTGAATTCGGTGGATTAAACAGATAACGTCAGGAGTTTATAAACAGACAACAAAATAACATGAGATATTTTGTTCGAAAACCAAGTAGTTGTCAAGTTTTCAATTATTTTTAGAGATGAAGGAAATTATATAAGGATTATAATTATATTTGATATGATGCAATAACTAAATTATAAATATAAAATAAATATAAATTATTGTAATATATTTTATTTTTCATTAAAACAGTTTTTTCTCTCTTCTGAAAAATTAAAAAAAAAATGGAGTTGTGTGGTTGATGTAGTAGACCCTTCAATAATTTAATTACACCTTAATTTTTCAATGTACCGTTATTTAGTTCAGTAAGTATAATATTATTAAAAACAATAATTAAATAAATAAGAATGAAGTTATCATAACAACTCAATTACCAATTTGCTGTCAAAAAAACTCTTTATTCCAAAATTGTTGTTTAAGTCATTCTACTCGAAAATATGTATTTTTAATTCCCGTTCAGAATCTATAAATATTTAATACTTTACAAGTATAGAGTTACACTATAAAAAAAACTTCTTCTTTTCTCCCTACTATTTAGGTCGTCCACCTTAGTCTTCTATTTTCTTTCCACCTCAAAAACATGACTATTTTAAAAAAAACAACTAAACTATATTTGGGACTTCATAGAAGAGTAATCATCAAGATCTTAAAATATAACACATAAAAATATAATTCAATTGCTATTTCATTTAAATTTGTATTGGGTTATGACTATTGGTTCATGTTAAATACTTACTCAAAACTTCTACGATCAATGACGAATATTCATCAGTCTTAGTAGGAGTTTGTGAGGTTGTTGATGATTTGCGCTTATTTTTAATCAGCATGATTGTTGATGGTTTCTTCTTAGAACGGGTCGGAGATGATGTAACTACGTATGGAAGCGATGTGACTACCAATTTTTTATTAATAGTACTGGTTTGAGATGTCGTGACTACCGATGATCCATAAGTAGTATTATTTGGAGGCGAAGCGATTGTCGATGATTTGTTAATAGTAATGTTCAGAGATGGCTGACTAATAGAACTGTTTGGAGGTGACGTAATTATCAATGTTTTATTACTTTTATTATCTGGAAGCGATGCTATTATCAATAGTTTGTTGATAGTACTAATTAGAGATGGCGTGATTATCGGCGATTCATAAATAGTATTATTTGGAAGCGATGCAATTGTTGATGTTTCGTCAATAATATTGGTGGGAGGTGATGAAGTTGTCGATGGATTATTAATAAAACTGGTTGAAGATGATGTAATTACCAATGTATTGTTACTAGTATTATTCGAAAACGATGCGACTGTCAATGGATTATTATTGATAATACTGTTTGGAGATGACGTGACTATTGATGAATCATTATTAGTATTACTCGGAGGCGATGTGACTGTCAATGTTTTATTAATAGTATTGATAGGAAATGGAGTAACTACTGATGATTTATAAGTATTATTATTCGGAAGCGATGCGATTGTTGATGTTTCGTCAATAATAATGGTGGAAGGTGATGGAGTTGTCGATGAATTATTAATAAAACTGGTTAAAGATGAAGTAATTACCAATGTATTGTTACTAGTATTATTCAAAAGCGATGTGACTGTCAATGGATTATTGATAATACTGTTTGAAGATGACGTGACTATTGATGAGTCATAATTAGTATTAATTGGAGCCGATGTGACTATCAATGGTTCCTTAACAGTACTGATTGGAGATGGAGTGACTACCGAAGATTCATAAATAGTATTATTCGGAAGCGATGTAATTGTCAATGGTTTGTCAATAATAATGGTGGGAGGTGGTGAGATTGTCGATAGATTACTAGTAAAACTGATTGAAGATGACGTAATTAACAATGTTTCATTACTAGTATTATTCGAAAGCGACGCCACTTTCAATGGATTATTAGTAGTACTGTTTGAATATGGTGTGACTATTGATGAATCATAAGTAGTATTACTGGAAGACGATGCGATTGTCAATGGTTTAATAGTATTGATGGAAGGTATTGTGACTGTCGATAATATGGATGGTGGTGCAGAATATTCATCTTCAGTATCATTCCTGTAATTTTCAATAATATATAAATATATAAATATATATATAATGCGAGTGCCTAATATAATAATGCTTCAGAAATAACATTTTTTTATTCTTAACCAATAAGTATGCCTCTTGTCTACCAAACTAACGTGACACGTGATATGACAATATGACAAGTAATTTAGCAAATAATACATTATACAAGTAATGTTTCGTCATTAAATATAAAAAATCAAGCAGGTATATCCACCGATCCAATAAATCAGTTTATGTACCATTCCTGAAATTTTAAATCACAATAATGGACAATGCACTACTTTTGTTCTATACCATGTAACACGTCACGAATCACTTTGGTGGATAATGGTAGAAAAATGGTCTAAAAGTTAAAAATTAACAAAAAATAATTTCACTTTATTCAAATAGATAAAATAATACTAACTTAACTCAGTTTTAAAAAAAGTTAATAATTTGAACTATTTTATTAATTTTTTCTTTACTTTTCTTTACTACAACAAGTATATTATTTATGGATTAAAATATACACACTATAGTACTATACAATGTACAGAATATTGTAATGAATGAGTAAATTAAAATAAAAATTTTTGATATAAAATACTAAAATTTTACTAACCAATAGTCAAGTTTTAGTTATTATTATTTTAATATAATAAATAATGAGTTATATGATCAGATTAGTTACCTTTGTTGTAAACAGTAACCTTTAATGATTTGGCTCGTCGAACATTTTTTCAAACAACACTCTATATATAGATATTCTTCTCTTTTTAAGTCGTCATTTGTAGCTAAAAATATAAAAATTTATTTTTAAATAATCTAAATATAATATTATAAATATATTATTGACAGTAATCGTCACCTGAGAATGAAAAGGTTTAACCCCAAATAATGAATTGCTTATGAAATTGATTAAAGTTTAGAACAGTCATTCATTTTGTATGAATTTGACCTTTTTAATATTTTATATCTACAAAAATAATTATCGGATTAAAGAAATTGGAAGATCAATAGACGCAAGAAAATTAAAACCCGTTCTATGTATAAACTGATTTATCAAAAACATTGATTTAAAATCTTTTCATTTTCAGGTAAAGAGTCATTTTTATGCTTAAGAGCTTCACTGAAAATTTTTTTATCGGATTAAATAATTTTTCATTGTTTTTATTTTAAATACATCTACCAAGGGTATCCACTATCGAGTCTATATTATACTTTATACACTTTATTTTATACATTAATTTGATCAAAATAATCCTTAACAAATAATAATTTTGTGGCTATGTATAAAGAATAAGCGTTAGGTTATTGTCGGCACCGATAACGAGGCAGGATCATTAATATCATTAATGCATATTAGGTCATTGTTACCTAATTAAACTATTTTGAATTTATATAATCGAGGAACACATAAATATTATATCAGAAAAACAGATACATTTTTTTTTCAGTGTTGTGTGTTGTGTGTAATCGTGTCATGAAATAAACACTGTAGTTTTTTCATATCGTTTCTTTTTTCGCCAATCATTTGAATGTGCTCACAGTATTATCCGTGAAAAAAAGTTATTCTTTTATACTATAGTTCGACTCTAATAGTCAACTTTTATTTTGTTATATACGAGCTCGAATATTCGAATATTATAATATATATATTATATATTATATAATATATCTGTACTGCCCTAATCGCGTATGAATATAATTATTAATTATAACTACTTGTGTAACGGTTCGAATAAGTGCATAAGTTTTTATATATTTTTCTTTATTGTTAATACCTTTTATATTGTTACCATATTAGGTATTACCATTTTTGTGTATTTTAATAATTATTTATTTAGATATAGGTAGAGCAGCTGGCCAGTCTGCAAGTACGTGTAAAATCTGTGAGTACTTACCTATGTATTTATATTAATTGTGGGATAATTACCGGCCTAAGAACAACGCTATTAATTTGTTGAGTCAGTAGGGCTATCTTTATATACAATTATACATACCTATATAGTTATTTTATTGTATTTGTTTTTTGTGTCTATTGATTTACTATTTTTGAGGTTGTTGTTTTTAATAATTTATATTTTGTTCTTTAATTGTTATTGTACCAGAAATATAGTAACACTGATTACATACCTTAATTTGAGTTACCATTTTATTCAGTTCCTTTTTAAAAAACATAGAATACAATAATACTCATGTATCAATTTAAAAGGTATTTATTAAACCAAAATAAAATAAAAAACAAAAAATATAAATACGTTAAAAAAAACAACGAAAATGACAAAATAATAAAACCAATTTTTATACATTATATACTCAAAATTTAAGTAACTATCTTTCATTTTACTAAACAGGTTTTCCATGTTCTTTATTTCAAAATTCTGTTAAAATAATACCGAATTTTTATCTACTATATCAGGGATGGGTAACTCTAAGTAAATAAAGGGCCAAATTTTGAAACTTATAATGATTGCAGGCCAGATATAAAATTTTATTTTTTATTTTTAAATAAAACAAATTCATATATCTTTTCTATGATAAGAACTAATATCTATGTTTAATGTATGTTTTATTGAAAATTTCTCAAAAATACAATTAACCTAGCTACTTTTATTATATTTGAATAAATTTTAGTAAAATTTTCGATGATAAAAATTTTGAAATAAAATAGGGCCAGATAAAATGGGACGGTGGGCAAAATGTGGCTGCGGGCCGCCAGTTTCCCTTCCCTGTATCTACTATATTATAATAAAATAATAAAATAAAGAAATAATAAAGAAATATAGTAATGTGCACCCGTCATGAACACATAGTAAATATACGTTAACTTATTCCGTTTTGTTCCGCAATCTACATACATATGGAACAATTATTCGTATCGCTCCAACGGCCGTGTTATTACTGAATTCCTCCTCCTATTTTTTTTTGTGTTTTGATCATATAGTTATGACGGGTAGTTGTCGACTTCGCCCCAGCGCCGAGCGCTGTTTAATACTCGATAACTGGGCAGATGTATATTAGGTACCTATTTCAACCGTGATATTACATACATGTATTTTTAAAACTCTGATTACCACGTAGTGTTTTCATAATAATTGAAAACAATTTTTATTTTTGATAATAATATTTCATTGAAAAAAAGTTTCATTTTCAAAAAGGGGTGATTGTCTCGTTCGTTGCCCCTACATACAAGCCGTCACTTATATATTTGGTCGAAAAATTATTTAAAACTTTCCGTATAAAGTTCTGAATTGTAAAAGTTTATATACCAAAACAATGAAAATGGTGTGAAATTTATTCAAAAATATTTTACAATATTATTAGATTTTTTGGATTCGCCGTCAAAAGAAATGCTAGTCATTAGTAATGTTTGTTAAATATATAAGTTATAATAACTCCATATAGCATTAGGAAAAATTTGTATATATTATGTATATATGTATTATATTATCTATCATATTCAAAATACTGAAATTTATTTTTTTTATATAACGCGATAATACTCAAATACCTATATATAATATTGCAAAGAAAAATACAATACTGTGTGTAAACATTTATAAATGCAAATAAAAAAAAATAAATAAAAGTATCAATAAATATATATCATAAATGAACATAAATAATGTTGAAATTTATTTATTGTGATTATTTTATATTAATTATAATAATAATTAATATAAATATATAAATATATATATATATATATATTATAATTAATTTTATATGTAATTATGAAGAGATTCTCAGTACCAAGAATATTCAAAGGGAGTATTAAATCCTGCATTGTTGGTATTATACTTGAGAACATAACACATATTTTGAGTCTATAAAACGGAACATGAAGATTTATATCAGATAATAATTGAGGAGAATGAATATTTTCATTAATTTTATTCTGTAGAAAGAATAAACTAGTTCGAACCCTATGATCAGCAGGTAAGGAACTAAAGATAAGAATATAATTGTGATCAGAGCAGTTAATTTGAAGACATATTTACTAAATCTGAAAAACTTACGTGTTACACTTTCCAATTGATCCATTTCATAATCAGAGAATAAATCCACTAATGGTATGAATTCTAAAATAGAACAAAACAGTGAACAATAACGTGTCTTGATACACAAAATGTATATAAATGTTTAAACAATTATTAAATAATAAACGAGCACTGCTTTTTGTAATTGGGTAAGCCAACTTTTAATTATAAACGATATATATATACATAGTAAATTATATTCCATTAACAGGTGTCATATTATATAAAGTGGTAAAGTGGTCTCGTATCCATAACAGTAAAAATATATACCTATATATATAGGTTCATAGACATAAAGAAATATTAATGATAGTTGATAAATGTGTACTAATATTTTTGGTTCTAGGGGGACGTCCAGTACCTCTGAACCCCTTACCCAGCAATTTATAAATGTATAATTAAATATTAAATGATATTGGTTGTAAATTGTTATTTGGTGCTTAATTCTTTTATTTTAAAACAATAATATTTTTAAAATTCTATGATGATAAAAATAGTACCTATTAGATGTACTACTTATCAAAATCATTTAGAATAATAGGACATAGGTACATAAATAAGTCAGGTAGATACTGTCCTATTTAAATATGAATATATAGTCACTATACTTATGTATCTATAATATATAATGTATGTTTAAAAAAATACGTACATTCCTTGCTTCACTTAAAATCTAAAATTCATTGTTGACTAACTATTTATAAAAATGTATTCATTTTTAGAATAGATAACAAAATTATTTTAGAACACTATAATGTATAGTAAATAGCAGTATTGAGGGAGTTACTTTTACAAAGTAATTGAATTAGGTTACAAGTTAGCTTAAATAAAAGGGATTGGATTACTTTAAAGTTACTTAAGAAACTTGTATTTGAATTATTTACTGAATTACTTAAAAAGTAATGAAGTTACAAATGAAGTTTTTTTTTGTATAAAATGTTAACATTGATAATATTTATTTTTAACATTTGAGATATTAAATAATCAATAATATATCATATAATATACAATACCTATATAATAATATTAATATTCCTTTTAAATATATATTTTAGCTCCCGTTTACAATAAGTGATTTCTTATCCGGTTCATACCGATAAAGATACTATCTTAATTCATGGGCACGAGACAAAACCTTTTCCAATTATTTTATCTTGTTGATCCATAACCACAGACATTATGATATAAAATATATACATTTTATCCTTTAAAATACGTAGGTACTAAAATATATATTATATTTTACAATTATAAATGACGCCACTGCCATGGGGTACGAAATGGAAAAAATTCTAACTCTTTAGTTGATAAAATATTAATATATTTTGTAATTAATGAAATGTAAATATATAGAGTTTTAAAAAAAATAAGTAATATGACTAATAAAGAGGTGTTTATTAATTACTTGAGGTGTTTAGAGGAGGAGGAGGTTGTGCCAAATATCACTCAATCTTTTGTCGGGGAGAGGAGGTCTCGGAAAATATCACGTAATTATTTTTTTCCGTCAGAAACTGTAAAATTGAGAGAGAATTGGGTTAAATTAAATAATTAACGTATTTACACTAAAAATACGCATTATGAAAAATATCACGTGTGATTGGATGGTGAGGGTGGTTGAGCCAAATATCATGACATCTCTCCATGGTGTGAAGGGAATGGGGGCGAAAAATCACCTCACGTAATTAATGGATTAATGGACTCCCCCTAATGGGTTAAATAGTTAGGTAGGTACTTATGTAATACAAATACCCATATTAATTTTTAAATATTATTATTATTTATTAGGTTCTTTGTAAATTCATAATTGTACTTATTGTAATATATATTTTTTTTAATTTGAATTGCTTATTTTTGCAGTTGAATATAATTTTGATTTCACACATAATTTGCACTTACCATAAAAATTTTTAAAATCTAATTTTTTGATACTGAAATATTAATTGTATGCAGGCCATGGAAGTTCCACAATATCGCTATTGCCCTTGAAGTTATGGAAAATATCAAATATTCAACTATATACAATTTACGATATTATAGACAATTTGCCACACGACTGTCAATAATATTCTAAACTGTAATCGTAGTTCACAAACGTGAACACTTCCTACTTCCCTTACTTCAGTATATAAAACATATCTACCAGTCATCAGCGATTCGTACTTTGTACTTAGTAGTACAAAACAATAACTACTGATCGCTTCGATATTTATTTTCGAAACCTACGATTTTAATAAACACGACGATTATACTCATGCGGGAGCTTCGGCTGAGATTACATTTTCTACGAATAGTATGAATAACAATAATAATAATATAAATAATTAAAAGATATGGGATGTATAATATAAAAATAATCAAGTGTTGTTTTGAAGGTTTGACAATAAATCTGTTTACTAAAATTTTTTTTTTTTCTAGGTAACTTCAAAAATATTGCGTTATTTCTATGCGAATTACTTTTAAATAGTAATTGAATTACATTTGTGTTATTATAAATAAAAAGTAACGCAATTACCACAGCGTTACTCGAAAAATAATTGCGTTACAGTAACTTGCAACTTGAATTAAGTTACTATCCAACGCTGCTAATACATATATTAAACATTAAGTAGATATACTTGTACATATAAAAATTGGACATAAACGTAGATAATACATTCGATTGTCAACAATGGAGACAATATTTTGTATTAGACAATTAGTAGAGAAGTATAGAGAAAAGTAGAGGAAGTTGTGTATACTTATCTAGAAAAGGCGTATGATAGGGTACCTAGAGAGATCTTGAAATGATCATTAATGAACAAAAGGTTACCAAAAGTGTACGTGAATGTAATATAGGAAATAATACTTGAAGGCGCAAGTACAAGAGTAAGGAGTTTATGTGGAAAACTGACGATTTTAAGGTCAGAGTAGAAGTGCATTAGGGTTTGGCTTGAAGTCCATATTAATTTTTCCTAGTAATGGATAAAATACAAAGCATATACAGGGTATGACATCATGTTGCATGCTGTTTACATATGATATAATGTTGGTTTATGAAAAATTAGAGGAAGTAAACGGTAGACTAGAAGAGTGGAGAGAAGCTTTGGTGGAGTGAAGTTTAAGTATTAATAGGCGTGAAACAGAATAATATATAAAGTTTTATTTTGGAGAAGAAGTACACAGAGTGAATAGGGATAGGCAAGTTATGAAGTTGTGTGGGGTATAGTAAGTAACGGTAAGAGGTCCAATTATTTAGGGTCTGTTTAAGAATGGCGGTTTTGAGGAAGACATGAAACATAAGATTAAGTGTGGATGGATGAAAGATGGAGTTTTGGGGGACCCATTTTTAAAGTCCTATTATGTGAATTAATTGCTTCTTTTATTTTAAAATAGTCTATGGCTGGCCTTGATTCAATATAATAATAATTTACATTAATTTGATTATAATAGATACTCATGTAGGTAGGTATATAGTTGAATAATTTGACTTTTGGTTATATTTATATTTATTATTTTATATAATTGATTTTAAAATAGTTTTAATTAAATCTGAAAAGATATAAATTTAATATTTAAACTGACAAGTGATTTTTTGTTTTAATTTTGTTTTTTGGTTAAAGAATTAGCATTAGATGTTTGTAAAAGTTGCAGTTCTTGGAAAATGCTAGGAAACTTGATCCAGCTGTTCAACATTGCAATTTTAAAATAAATGTATATGATGAATGATGTAATCTACAAAGGGTAGGCTTATCAATTTGATTAAAAGAAAATTATTTTAAAAATTAATTAGGTTGTTATTCAATATTGCTTATTAAGAAGCAATAAAAATCACACTATATTAGCAATTATAATTATTATAAAAATTATTATTTCTCAAAACGTATTATTACAATATATTTTATTATTTTTATTTTATAATCCATATAAATGAGATAAATTTATAATATTTCTTAAATTCATTATAGTTAATAATATTATTGATCATACTGAAAATTACATTAATTGTGGAAAAAAATGTACTTTGTACAAATTCACATAACTACCTATATTAAATGATAATTGATAAGTAGAAGATATTAAAAAAAACTATTTAAATAAAAAAAAGTAATTATAAATAATAATATAATATATGCGATAAATGTCAGTTTATTTTGGTAATAAACCTATATTTTTTAATATTCGTAATTATTTACGAAAATATAATAAAATGTACATAAAATAATATTGAAAAATTTAATAATTTTAAACTTCAAGTTCAAGTCTTCACGAAATAATATTGTCTGATTAATATATATTATTTTGTATATTGTATAATACAAAACAAAGACCTATATAAACAGGTATGCTTATTTAAGAGATGGAATCAAAATTATTTCAACTTTTTTGTTATAAATTGTTTTGAGAATATTATTTCTTAAATGATTTTAGTTGTGTTTATTTTGCATACTAGAAGATAATATCGAATGAAAATTATTTTATAGTTTTATCATTTTCCTCTTTTTAGATTTACGCTTATGCAATAAAACTTTTATTTATTAAATAGGAATGTCCTACTTTGATATTTGATTTAGATTAAAATACTTTATAAATATTTTTGACATAATTATCGTGTTAAAATCAATTATAAATATCTGCAACTGCTTTATTTTTGTTTTTTTTCAGCCATAATTAATTAATTTATTAATTATTATAAATTATTATTTTATTATTTAATAATTATTTTAAATAATTGTTATATCTGAATTTAATTTCCAAAATGGGCGTTTTATTAAAAATGAAACTTGTAAATTTCACATGCACAAATTTTAAAGGGCTAAAATGATGAAAAACACAAAATAATGTGTATTATTATTATTATTATTATTATTCATCTACTATATAATTCAAATTGGTTAAACATCTTGAACACACTATATAGCTTAGTAATACCCTAATAAGTAATATCATATCTATAGTTTATAATTTGTTTTTATCATTTTTTTTAAATAAATTCTATGATAATAAAATTAATTTTAATTAAGTTATAATATTTTTAATTACTTTTTACTTTGCATTTTTATATAAGTAGGTATACAAATGAATATCAATTTCTTAAAATTTACCATACCTATAAAATTTCAGGAGAATAAGCAATAAGAAATTAATTAATTTATGTTAATTATATTATAGATAACAACATTTTCATAAGTCATCCTATTTTCGAAATAATTCGTACTGCACACATTTACAATAAGGGTATGGTATAAGCTTTGCCCTCCCTTGCTATATTATATCACCGTTATTTTCATTACTATATTTGTGATCAAAGTAAATAAAAATAATAATAATATTTTTAATTAAATTATGAAAATTAAAATATTAAGGACAATTCTTACCTAGTTAAATATAGTATTATACACAAAAAATATATTTATTATATACACTTTTTTAATTTGTACTGCACATTTGCATATTCGTATTGCACACTTTGTGCCGTAGGTGCACACTAAAATAGGGGCTGCTGTATCATGTAAACAAATTGATGCCCTATAATATGAGGTTCCCTTGGTCTCGAAAATTCTAGTTGTTGCACTACTTCTACCCCTTACTGTGCTGCTTTTTTGATTGTTATAAACGCATGATATTTTAACATTTCTTAAATGTTAAAAGTCAAAAAAGTTAAATTTTCAAAAGTAGTAGATATTTTGAATATAGGTACAATATAAATATGTAGAAATAATAACAAGTTAGTGACTTATTTACGAGGATATTAAATAGGTAAATTATGGGAATAGTTAATAAATTGGGAATAATATATATGATTGCTTTATATTTGAAATAATTTCATGCCACCCTCAATTCAAGTTCGCGGCACACTAATTGGGAACTCTTAACGTAGGTAGTGTTTTTGGTATTATATATATACAAAATATTATACAATTATACAAATAAAAATTAAATAATCAAATAATCAAATAATATATTAAAATATATAAATGTTTATTATTTTTTTTTTTTAGTGTAGGTACATTGCATAGTTTTTGTAATATTATATAGATATTGTAGACAATTTATACTCACGTTTAATTTCCACGTTTTGAGTCTTACAAATCTTTATAGCAAGTAAGTTGAGCTCTTGACCACATTCTTGGATTTCTTTATCAATATAAGGTTTTACTGGTAAACCGATAATCATGGTAATTAGGTTAAATGCCACCACAATGCAGCATATAAAATTCATGATGGAACAATAAGGCCTAAAACAAGTGAATATACAGTTATAAATAATATTATACAACCCAATCTGAATTTAAAGAACATTTTCTTATATTATTTCCCAATTACAAAATATTGTTGTATAAATAAATATAAAAATTAAATTAAAATAGGATTTTGCAATAAGTTTACCGTTTTTGTAGATTATTATTTATAATGAAAAACTTAATAAATTAATAAAAATAATAATAATAATAATAATAATAATTAAACTTAATAAATAGACTGATAAAATTAAACAAAAAATGTAAAATAATAGGTACCTAGTTATAATTTTAATTACCTAACAATCCGATGTATGAACTAAATTTTTTATCGGAATGTATAATATTATTGGACCACCCCATAAAAATAGTATTTTTTTATTTAAATCGTGTCTTGCTTATAACTATAAGCACTATATAATATATAACTTACAAGTTAGATATAACAAACACACGATTGGGTTCAATCGTGATTTTTAAATTGCTTATACAAAATATAGCTTTCAAAAACACCTGTTTCGATAAATCGGAATTTTTTAGTAAATTTATAAGAAAAATGTATATTTTGATAATAATTAATTAATTTTTAATGTACCCGATGTGAACATGTTTTTTTAATACATTCGAACGAATTAATTTTTTAAGCATATAACGTATTTCAATTTTTAAGCAAATGTTCCAAATACTGAATTTTTATAATAACATACACTATTTTTAAAATGACGTAGGTATACTATCTATATGTAATTTATGTTTTAACAATATAATATATTATATGTTATAATATATATGTTATTATTAGGTATTATATTATAATACCTAATTATAACCAAAAATATACCTATAGTAAATAACTTATATAATTCTAGCCATACAGTAATAAATATAATAAAATAAAAAAGTATACGTTACTCGAAATGACGGAGTGTGGACGAAAATAGATTACTGGTTTATAACGAAGACGATGCCACACGCACAGAAATGATTTCTGACTAAGAGTCTTTAGCGAGTCTTATAGGCTTATATGTCCTATATTAGAAAACGACTACGAAAAATGGTGGTGGCAACGGATGATTCATGCCAACAGCGCAGTCAGTGGTAGAATTGTAAATTTTAGTAATAATAATAGTATGTTCTACTGGTATAATATACAGGGGGTATCTAATGTAATATTGTATGTAGTGCTTTTTTTAAGATAGATGGGTATTAAAAAATAAATAAAAAAACACATGTTTCTTTATTTCGTAAGAGTTAGATATTTTTTTATGTAAATTTAAAATATTTCTAGCATTCAGGTACTACCAATACAATTAATACAATTTTTTTAACCCAATTTTTTATCAATGGATTGTGATAATTAATATTTCTCTCAAAGACTGTTTATATGTTGATCATATAAATTTAAAATTTTAAATAATATTAATTTGCTAATAAATATATTTTTTAAATATAACCACCATTTATGTCCATTTTTTAATATTACTTACTGTTAAAAATCATGAAAAATACATGAATAGAAAAATATGTAATTTAAAAAAAATAATTTTATCTCTCGTTTTAGGTTTCTAAACATAAGTTTAAATAGGAACCTAAGTACCTACCTTAAATCTCTAACATGTCCATCCATCTATCTGTATGTCTATAGTTAAGAATTTATTAATTTGGTTACCAGGGAGATAGCTATTATTCGTTTTATAATATTTTTAATACATAGTTAAGGAGACCATTATTGATTTAATGACTTGGGAGATAGATATTATTCGTTTTGTTTTATAATATTTTTCAAATGTTATTTAAAATACATTTAGAAACTGGGAATTTAATACTCTTTCAGTGTAAGGTTTCCTAATTTGTTTAATCATACTAAATGATAATATTTTTTCGAAGTGATACAAAATATTTTATAAAAACATTTAAAAAATATTTTAATTAAGTTAATTTAAAACTAAAAATGTTGATACATTCAAAATTCAAATGTACTATTCTGAATCTGTTAATTACCAAAATAGTATGGATCCAAAAATTTTCTTACTGCTAACTAAATAATTTTCACGCTAAAGATAGTAAAATAAATAAGGTACCTATATAAATGATTAGTTTTCACTATTTTTAGATTTAACCTGATGATGATTTACGGATGAAACTAGTTGTAACTTAAAGTATTTGTTTGAATACATTTTCTTTTTTATAATTTACATTAGTTTTACATTTATATATTTATATTTATTAATAATAAATTTATAAATAAGTAAAAAATATATAAGGAATTGAAATTATTTGATTAATTTTTGAATATCTACTTTTTGAATATACTTTTTTTCAATAATACTATAAGTGGATGTTAAATATGTTTTCATCCCAATTAATATTGAAAATGTTCACTCTGGAGTACAATAAGCTACAGCGTTTAACGTGGTGAATAATTGTAGCAATATTTTTGTATTAGGTTAAGGTTTGAATTTACAGTGGCTTGAGAGAATGATTATTTTGATGACAGAGCTAGGCTTTGAAATAATATTTGCTTTTATCGATATCTCAAGGTACGATCCAAACTTTAAATGTAGAACTTTTTGTATAACCACACTGTTTGTGGATTATGTTCAAAGCCACACAATAAAAAAATCATTAATCACATTTAATAAAAAAATTAAGTAGATTGAAAAGTAAAACAATTCATCCGATTAGATTCTTATACCTTTGTTCCCTTTGTCATTTAACATAAAAGCAAATATGTCATCAAAAAATAGACTATTCTATACCTATAACGACGTTTATAACGATAAATATTTGTCGATGTATGTTGATATTTATTTATTTTTACAAATTTAATGTGTATGTCTACGTCCATTTTTCATATGTATGAGTATATACATACTACATATATTTATATAATAATAATACTTCCATATCATCACTACATAACGCTTTATATAAGTAGTAATATATATTTATCATGTACCATTAATATTCCTTTATAACTATGGGCTTGTATATATATATATATTTTTTTTTTACTGTTATGGACAAGAGACATAATGCATGTTAATGGTATATATAGATTAAATTGTTCTATTGAAAATCATGGTCACAGGCAAAACACAGTTTGATTAATGAAGACGTCTTACACCAGGACTTTAATGGATTATATATAGACAATTTTAGTGAAATTAAAAAAATAATATAAATCTAATGATTTAAAAATTATTTTTTAAGTAGTTCTTTGTCCATTCAATTTTTCAAGTTCTTTTACTCTTTTTATTTCTGTGTAACATAATATTTGTTTAGAAGTGTCTTTACGAATAACAATCTCTGCCATACTCATACTCTGTTTTATCTTCCAATCTACAACCTAAAATTCTATTTCATACATCATCGCAGGTCTCACCACTGTCTTATAAAATGTACCTTATAGCTTAATTATGATTCTCCTGTCACACAAAATATCTAGCGCTTCTCTCCCCTTTATTCATCCACGTTAAATCCCGTGTTTCATATTTTGCTCAAAAGTAAAATTCTTCTGTAGAATATATCTTGAATATTTGAACCTCACCTCATAAAGTACATCCCTACATAACTTCATAACTTGCCAAAATCTATCCTTTTCTCTAAAACCAGATTATACATATCATTCTATTTTTTCCCTATTAATACTTAAACTTTACTCCTCGAAAGCTTCTCTCCAAACTTCCAGTTTACCATTCACTTCCTCAAATCTTTCACAAACCAACACTATATCATCTACAAACAGCATGCAACATGGTACGACACCCTGTATATCCTTTGTTACTTCATCCACTACTAGGAAAAATAAATATGGATTCAAAATCAAACCCTAGTACACTCCCACTTTGACCATAATTCCTCAGTTTCCCCACATAAACTTCTTACTCTCGTATTTTGACCTTTCATTTATGTTATCAATTATATTCATGTACCTACTAATATTGAATGTACAAGTCGTCAAAATATATTGACTATCGGAAACGGAATATATCAAATTTAGTTTCATTTGAATCCTCGCACACGAAAAAATTGGAATTGGTAAATATATTTAAAAGCTGTTCTTTTTTGGAAATCCAATGATTTAATCATTTTTCAATCTATTCAACAAACAAAATACATCTATCGAATGCCTTGATTTAATAGAAATTGAGCATGTTGCTCATTTTTTTAAATTTTTCTATTATATTATAAAATATATAATTTAAGATCCCAATTACAAGTGAAAGCCTAGAATAGAGAATTTCAAAATAAAAATTATTTTTAAAAAATGTTGAGATGAACAATAGATTTTTCTGATTAACTACTAAATTTAATAAATATGCATATAACTATGAGCGAAACTTAAGGGGAATTTTTCTTTTACATTTGCGTGTATTCTCCCAAGGATTTTTCGATATTAATAGCAATAATTTTTAATTGATAAAATTAAAAAATAATAAAGCCACAGACTTGAAATATTATTACCAAATATTAAATATTGGGTATATGTCAATTGCGCCGAAAATCGCAGGTAAAAAAAAAAAATATGTGGGATAAAAAAAGGTCATACATCGATTGCGCCGGTCGATATTGAAGTACGTGGTTAGGTGTACACTATTTACACATGTCGTAGGTATATCATCCACATGAGACGAAATTATCTACACGTTTTCAACATTTTATTTTTGTACATTGACATTTTGAAATTATGCGATAATGAAAATTGACGAAAAAATTTACGAAAATGCGATAATATGCTAGTGTTATCTGGAGATTAAATTATGTTGTACGAATAATTTTACCTATTATTGCATTTTTGAAATCAATATTATGTAGTCTTGTTTCGTATCTCGTACAATCGTCATTTCTCGTGTAGGCGTCGTGCGCGTAAAAATCAATCTATTAAAAATTGTAATAATACTAAAAAAAAATTATTTAGTTTAATTCTAATGGAAGTAATTTTGAGTGAACGTGGTAAAAAACTAATTATTTATCAAAATTATAAATTTTCATGTAAAGAACTTACTAAAAATGGACGTAAGTGGTGATGTGCTGAAAAATGTTGTAACGCTAAATTGTACATGGACGAGGGTAAAACTACAATTTTAAAAGAACAAACTAAACACAATCATCTTTAATTTGCATCATGTTCAGCAATTGTTTTTTTATATGTAGGTATTTTTATTGATCTACAAACATGCGCATCTTGGCATTAAATATTTTTACGTGCATTTTGTCGAAGTTTATTATGTTTCAGCAGCTTATAAGTTGCCTATTAAATTAATAAAAAAATATAAGTAAATATTGGCTTACTATACGGAAATATTAATTTTGTCCGGGCAAACTGCGTCTTGGAACACTGTGCTCCGTAGTATACATAGCTGTAGCGAATACCGTATACCTGATATTTTACTGGCGCAATTGATGTATACCTTTTTGATCCGTGAAAAATTCACCGGCGCAAAAGATGTATACATTCCAGGTACTCTAATATTTTCGGCACAATTGACGAACACCGTATATATTATTGATTGAAGTCATTCTAGTTATTTACAATCATTTTATTTTATTCAATTTTTAGTAGTATTGTGTTTAACTATTGCAATTTTTTACTATTGGTAACAATGACATTTCATGTAAGCACGAAGACTAGAATAACGATGCTGATTATATACGGCCGCCCACTTCAATAAACATCCCGAAAAGAGTCGCATGATTAAATTTCTACAGACTGCGCTAAAGTCGCAAGGGTTCCTACTTTAACACGCGTAATATAGGAGTTAATGACGTTTTTTTGAGTTTTATTAAAAAAATAAGCAATATTTATATCTTTACTTATTACATTTTTTATAGGTTGTAAAATTATGCATAAATTGATGTAAATATATGTACAATATAATTATTATTATTATTTATTATTAATTTATTTAATTTTAGATGTTATCGAACTATAAATATACAACTAAAAAAAGAGAACTTACTAAAACAAACAGAAAAGTTTCTAAATTGTAAATTTGTAGTTTATTATTTAATATGTAAGTACTATATAATTAAATTGTTATATATCTATGGTTATGTATATTGTATATATTAATTATATATTTTACCTTGTATCTTAATTATGTTTTAATAAATGTAATATTGCATGATATGTGGTTTAGTCGACAGAGAAAAATGTATTGCGGTAAACATTTACCTAATCTATTTATAAAATATACCAAATATAATATATCGATCTAATATACAAGTTATATTTTGAGGTAATAGTATTTAATATAACATAATATATTCTGTGGTAGCAAGTACCACAATTTCATGAACCTTAAATTGTGAACTAATAAATATACATTTAAATTTAAATTTTAAAATATTGATTTTAAAATAAACTTATTGCGTGATAACAAATCAATGATAGAGTAAACATATGGTGACAACCAGAATAAATCTGATAATTCAATGATTTAAAAAAAATTGAATAAATTAATAATAAATAAAAATAATCATTTAAATGTACATACCTATATGCACATAAATTTATGCATAATTTTACAACTTGCAAAAAATATAATAGGTTAGGACTGAAAATATTGCTTATTATTTTATAAAACGAAAAAAAAAATCATTAATTCCTATACTACGTGTGTTAAAGTAGCGACTTGCGACTTCAATGTTGCTTGTGGCGATTTAATCGTGCAACTCTTTTAGGACGTTTTTCTTTAACGAAGACTGGCCTCCTTATTCTAGTCTTCATGCATGTAAGTATTACATTCACGAGCATGTCCGTATTCAGGTTTAACCCCCCACAAAAAAAAAAAAATAAAAATAATAATTAACAATTTCTTCATAGATTTATGTTTTCTTTTAATAGTATACCATTTTTATCAATTAATCCATAATATAAAATATAAATATTTATATTATAAAAATAATTTTAATACTAAATTATTTGACATAATTTATACCGTATTATTAACTATGTAGCAATAGTTACGACTTTAATATTATTATATTATTTTTATCACAGATATAAAAGATTATGTGTGTTTTATACATATGTGGTTTTATATGATTTTTATTCACGCCAGTGGGGATATACACAATGTTAACAATATCATTGCGTACCTATGATAGTGTCGCGCGCGTAGGTATTTCTATTGTATTGGAAGCATTCAAACCGCCGGAACATTTTATCACTCTGCACCTCAATGTAGTGAAATTTTATAAATAACCACCTTCAAAACTATCTCAGAAAACAGTCATTACTATTGTTTTTATTTATGGCCATGTAAGAAACATGCTGGGTATATAAACACGAAAGTGTAATGTGATTTAAAAAACTCTACTCGGTATATATATCAGTTAATATTGCTAAATTAGAAAAATTGGAATCTACAATATATAAAGAAACTTCTAAAAACTCGAGTCATTTATTAAGTTCAATAAAATACCATAAATTTGTTGTACCCCTTATAATGATTAACAAAAAATTTTCTTTTACCTTGACATTATATAAACAATTACAAACAGTTAATTTTGACTTAGTTGAAGCATCACGTAGATGATGCCTTTGCAGTATTCGATAAAATGCGAGAAAGCAACGAAATACATTTTTGATATTTTCTCCCTTGCAGCCATTATGCTGAACAAACCAAAAAATTAAATAAACTTTCTTTGCATTAATGATAGACAAGTACATCGCTCTAATATTCCTACCCTTAGCTTTGAAGAGTATTATAGAATAAATATTTTTTTATCGTTCCTGGACCATATAAAAACACATCTATCAGACAAATTTTAGAAACATACGATTTTGATAAGTTCTATACAAAATGCCATTCCGAGTAATTGTTAGCTTAGGGATTGTGTAGATTGTTCCTTTATAGTTTTACTTAATGTAGGTAAAGCCTAATGTTTTAAAAAGCAAGTTTTCAATATGGAAAACAAAGGGGTTTAAAGAAATACCTAATACTGCCATTGAAGGACTTTACACATGCAATTAAACATTATTTCATCTCATATGAAAAATGTTACAGATATTATTTACAATTCCTATGTCAACAGGAACACCGGAGAGATCGTTTTCATCATAAGCTCAAAACTATCTAAAATATTCTACTAGTTAAACTCGTCTCAATAGCATAGCTCTAATGACAGTTCACAGGGAAATAACCATTAACCCAGAAAAAGTGTTGGATCAATTTGCAAAATCACCCAGAAAAGTTTTACTCAATAAAAAAATTAAATCTTTATGTGTTTTCTGATTGAGTAATAAATTAAAACTATGATTCTAAGACGCTTCGTCGTGGATAAGTACATCGCACGACATGACAATTCATCGCGGACATTTCATCGCGAGTCACTTTATCACGTTATACTTCATCGCAACCCCTTCATCACAGTTCTTTCATCATGCGAAATTTCATCGTATATGACATTTCATCGTGGATTAGTTCATCGCTGAAATTTCATAGCTTATGTTTTTTCTGTAATAAAGTATATAATGCCAAAATAAGGCATCAAGTATAATATATTTGGTTAACATTTATATGTACCTACCTAGTACCTACACACTATACAGCTATACAGGGATGGATTAGGATTTAAATTCGACTCGGGAAAATTCAATTTAGGTGTTTTATATATTATATTTATATTTATATACATACATATATATATATATATATATATATTATTAGTATTAACACACATAAACCTAATCCCAACTCTTGATAATAATACAACAGTGCCTTATCTTAATGGTTAATTATATAGGTAGAATACAACAAATATTTCGATACCAGAAGGTCGTTTTTACACATTTTCACATAGCTCCACAACAGTTCACTCATTTTCTGTACACAAGTTACAGCTATAAAGAAATTAAAATCATGCCAAATTTCTCAATATATTTTAGGTAACTTCATAGAATTAGTTACAAAATTTATTACCAGACACTTTTTTAGTTTTTATTATTACATTTTTTATTAGATTATTTAATATGCTAGGATAATATATATAATTACTGAAATAATAGTATTTGAAGTACTACTCAAATATGTTTGTATGTAGATATTATTACATGAGGCGGTCCATAACAAAACCCGTCTTATACATATAACGTCCTATCTTTGTTGAATTTTAATGAAACTAACCTTTTTTAAGTTTTCCGCTTGTTCGTATTCCGACTATTCCGAAGACGCGAACTTTAGGTACACACTGTATACGCTCTGTGAAGAAAACTGTTCCGCCGTCCGTTTCTTATCGCTCGAGCTTTTTTTCGCATTCGCAATCATGCACAAAAAAAAAAAATTCGCAGTTTTTAGTATTTATTTATGTGTATTTATTAAATGTACTAAATTTCATTGGATTTTTATATATTAAATGAATGTTTAAAAATTAGTTATTTTAGATTCTGAGCGTAGCGAGGGAGCTATTGGTTTTACAATGATGTTTATTTTATTTATTTATTTATTTATTTTTTATTTTTTAATTTTTTTTCTGTAAACACTTTTTCTAGCAGAAGGAGTGCTCCGATCTTTACAAGCTTACCCGGTTTCCGGTAGCAAATTGAATCTAGTTGGTACTTTAGAGAGGTCATTTTTCAATTTTCTCAATAGGTTTTTAATACGTAAGGAAAAACTATGAAAAAATGAGGTAAAAACGGCAAATATACAGTTTCGTCAAATCGGGAATTTTCATTTCTTCGTAATTTCGAAAATAATCACTTGAAAATCTTGAAATTTACATCAATTTAGTAATATATTTACGTTGATTAAGTTTTTTTTAATTTTTTTGCAATTTTGGGCTATTTATAGACATTTTAGTTTTCGAGGTTTTTAAGTCCTAAAAAGGGTAATTTTCGGTTTTAAGTTCTGAAAATTTTATACAGCGTTAAATATACGTTACTCTAACTAATTTCAAAAAATCTTGAAAATCCGTAGTCAAATATTTTTTATAGTCATTTTAATTTTTTCGACAAAATTATCAATTTTGAGGTATTTAAGTCCAAATGGTTGGTAAAATTAGATTTTAAGACATGGAAAAATTTAGTATAACGTTTGTCGTGCATTAATTTAACTAAATTTACATAATATTTTGTTCGTTTTCAATATTATATGTCATAAACTGAACATTCAATAAAATATACTGTATAATATTATGTAGT